>ML806047.1:145786-176934 GCA_009831015.1 Picea engelmannii | reverse complement strand
AGTTCCCTCAGAAGATCATTCAAGCCATGTTTTATGAGGTGATATGGTTCAGGGATGTCCAGTCACAGTAAAAACCAAGGGCAGGTGTTGTCTGTGGGTGCCTTTGTAGGAGGCGAGCTGTACCCGTCATGGATGCATTTTTTTTTCAAGCCCTTTATTGCCTTTATCTTTTTATTTATTTATTTTCTCTCTTTTTTACTTCAAGGTCTGACCAAAGGACACTGCCTTGGCTTGGTGACCAGAGCTGACAGTTTTACCCACTGGTATCTTCGCAGAGATGATAAGGCTAGCTCGTGATGAGACCCCCTTTCCCTTGGCCATGCAACCAAAGGTCACTGCCCTGGCGTGGTGACCAGATGATGGCAATGTCATACTGCTAGATACCTGTGAACATAATGGGCCGACTCGTGATGAGACTTCCCATCCTCTTGGTTAGGTCTTGTTTTATTATTTTTCTTAGGGTCCCTTCAGTTTCTTATCGAGAGGCCTTTTATTTCCTTCTCGGGGATCCCCTGGGCGAAGCATCTCTAGGTTTTATTTCCTATGGATTTTATCTTTTACCAGCTGCTTTTACCCCCTGGGCCTTTAGCCCCTTCTTCCCACAAGACAAAGTGTAACCTTGAAAAGGTCATCCTAATGGCCGGACTAGGGGAATGGAATGGATGTGCGGGAGATAAGATGTAAAATGATAAAATGGTGGGAGCGGACGATGGCTCTGCAAATCTCCTTTGGTGGCTAACCAAAACCCATGAATACAAGCTTGCTAAGTCACCCCATCAATCACCCCAACAATGGTCAAGTGGATTAGTGTAAGATCCAAGAAGTCATCAGAAATGAAAGGAACCTAATGCACATATAAGAAGGTTATAATGATCAAACATGACACATACCATGATACCTCAGACCAATTACCTCATGGAGCAAGAGTCCTCTCTAATGCAAGTCCAATCCGGTGGTGATGGAAGCTGCTACGGCTGACAGGACAAATCTGGTGAAGAAGAAGAAAGATGGGCCCTCCAGGGCCATGCTCAGGTCAATCCTTCTCTCGGTACTCCATGTCTAGGACCTGTGGGCCTCGAGACATGATCTCCTAGTTATCCCTAGATATTCGGGGATAACAAGCCCAAAATGAACTTTCACCTCCAAAAATGCGATTTCAACAAAAACTCAATGTGTCTCTGATTTCTCCCCTTGCATGTTTACGACAACCTAAGCAAGCACCTTCAAATCTGGGTGGGACTTTTTCTTTTGCTTCAATCTTCTGATTTGTCTTTTAAGGAGCTTTTCTAGCCACCATAGGCTGTTGTAGTCTTCAATGATTTTCTGTTTCCTCTTCTTTTCCTTGACACTCTCCCGAGCCAGTCTTTCAAATGCAGCATTGGTTTTTGCAAAAATTTTGGACAGCTTCTTATACCTTTCCTTTATTACCCTCTCTAAGACTTCCTGCCGAGCTATCACTTCTTTGAGATGCTTAATCTTCTGCACTTTATTTGACTTAGTGCTCTTTGATTTTTCTCCTTCCTCAGTATGAGTAAAGGTCTCATAATTCTATGCAAACTCAATTGAATGTTCAGGACTCTTGATGACAGGGCTCTCATCTTCTTGCTCTGGTTCTGAGTCTGTGTAGGGCAGGTTTAATATGTTTGTCTTCTTCGCTGTAGGCTGCTCTGTAGGCTGCTCTGTAGTAGTTTCAAATTTCAACTTTTTCTTTGACCTGTGGGATTTCACACCAAAGATTCTATCTTCTGGAGGTCCTGGCAGGGTCCTCCTCTTCCTCGAACTACTTTGAGGAGTCAACTATTTCTTACCACCTCTCCCCTGTTCATTTACAGGCTGAGTCTGAGTTTCAAATGCCTCCCAAAATACAAAATCCTGCCAGCTCCTTCCCTACTGTCTTAATTCCTCCAGAATGATCAATTTAATAAGGCCAAAGTGGCACAGAGTGTTCTTCATGCTTAAGGGTTGAGACCTAATCTTTTTACAGACCTTAGTTAAGCTCTTGTGTAAGAAAAAAGGTAAATTGAGGAGAGTTTTAACTGTGAAATGGTCTAGGAGCTTGAAATGATACATCATGAGTTTGTCATACCTGCCCTCCAAGGTTATGTAGAGTTGGATGCCCTTAAACAAATCCTGCCACTCATCCTCTAAATGGGAAACTGGCATGCTCTTCTTCCATGCATTATGCTTGAACTCTTCCTTCAAATAAGCTCTGAAGTTTAAGTTTTTGGTGGCAGTGGTTTTGAACCAACTCTGGCCCGATCTAGGTAGGTTGGTCATTGCAGCAATGGCAACTTCATCTACAATGATCTCCAAGGACCCAACATGAGCCTTATTCCCATCAAAAGTTTTGGCAAAAGCCTCTGTTGTTGACTGGTGACAACTGTTTTGCAGCCTCTCAACAAATTCGATGCAACCTGCATTTGAGAAGTGTTTCTGTACTTCTGGATGCGTCTGTAGGAAATATAGGTTGTCTAACTCTTTTCTTAATAAAGACCCACTGCGTCTCCTCGCCATATGCAACCCAAAATCCCAACTGATTCTGTACACACAACACAACAAACTATTATTCGGGCTGAGGTCTTGCGCTGTTGAAAGCACTCGACTTTGTCTTTCAACATTAGAAACTTAACAAACATTCGTGAACGATGCGTGATAGGGAAGTAATGAACTGATTTGATGTTGTCAGCCAGGTAGTACATCTTCTGTACCTGCATTAATGGATTTGAACTTTCCATCCCCGATGCCATGATTGTGGAGCATGAGTTTCTGAACCGGATCCGATTTGTAATCTGATTTGGATGTGCAACTCGAGTTTTCATGATTATCCACTTTCACCAGCACGTCCTTCTTGATTGCATGACGTGATTTGATCGCATCATCATTTGATTTTTGAAACGTGGATAAACGCACGTGATTCCCGCTTTCTCCAGCCAACGGCCCGTGGAAAATGCCCCTTAGTTGTTGAAACTTACCGCTTTCACCAGTGCCCAATCCCATGAGAAATGCTCCTTAGTTGTTGAAAGTTATCACTTTCACTAGCGCACAACCCGTGACAATGCTTCTTTGGATGTTTGAAAATCAACACTTTCACCAGTGCACAGACCTATGAGAGATGCTCCTTAGCTGTTGAAAGTCGCCACTTTCATCAGCTAACACTCATCTTTTAAACACACGTTAGCTGTTGAAAGCATTTTATGAAAATTTTAAAGAGAAGACCTTTATGGGTCATCTTATTTCTAAGACAAAAATCAAAACCTAAGTCTTGCAGTTAGAAAAACTCAAAACTAAATTTGAGAAAACTACCAATAGCCATGCTATCCACCACAAAATGCAACCATAGGGACGGGTTCATTTTGGGAGCTAACAGTAGGCTTGGATACTAAACTTTATATTTGATCCCTTGAGGTCACCAGGGAAGCCTCCCTTACAGTGGACCTCTTCCATCACTAAAACGAGGGAAGATCCTACTAAGGTGACAACGATAGTTTCTTCCATTGTTACGCAAGGTTTGGAGATCTTGTGGTAGGATTTGCACAAGTACAGATCCTGTGATAATATTTTGGTGTTGTTTTCAAGGAGGATCAATTCATTCTCCTCATGAAATATATTTGGTAAAATTATCCAGAAGCCCTTATCTCACAATTTTACCTGACGACTCCACTAAGGGAGTTCCCTCACCTTCCTTTGATGATCCAAGGGGGATCATCTGGCGACTCCACTAATATATTAAAAGGTGTCATCCTACTCTCAACTTTGTGATATTGTGTATTCTCAAGTAATGGAATCACAATTACCTAGGATCATAATCAAATGCATCCTTCTATTGATTATGAAAATTTTCCTCGATACCCGAATAATATTGATGTAAGATGGTTAGAATACATTCCAAAGTTCAAGGATTTGGATATTGATCATGTTGAAAAGTTCATGAAGTATATATGGGACTTATGAGTGGAACACAAATACGTGCAAATAAATTTTTGTATATTCTCCCTATCTAATTATTTACAAGACTGGGTAGTAAACCAAGAAGGGATATCTTCTTGCAGATCTTATTAACAGATTTCTTGAGTTGTGGGCTCTGTGTTCTCACACATATGAAGACATTCTACATGAGATCACAATGACCTTTATAATGGATAGATTATCCCCAAACATTAGTATAGAAGATATTAGGGAATCTAATCATGCCTAAGAAAAGGGTTACCAACCCCTCAAAGAGGAGAAAGAATCACCTCATGATTCCATTGAAGACAATAGTGATGTGATTAAAGAACAAGATCTTGAAGAGGTGAGTCGCGAGGAAGATCGCCAAATAGAACATGAGTTTCCTTGTGAATACACTGAAGAAGAACTCTTTGATGAAACAAACCATGTTGAAATCTTAATCCATGAAGAGGATCCTCATGAAGACGAAGCACCATTATTTGCTCCCCCATTTGATGAAGTCATCCAAGCTTCCATCCCTCCTGCACATGAAGAAGAGAACATGGTGATTTATAATCCTTCCCAAGTTTTTGATGTTGTTTCGTTTCATGATTCTGAAAGTGAATATGTAATAGAGGAACCCTTGGATGCATTAAACCCCTCATGGTATAATGAAAGCAATGATGTGATTGAGAATATTGATGATTTTATAGATGTTGGTAGACGTAAATGGGATATGACTTGTTATGGATTTAACGGAGATACCATTTATGACATTGAAGGTCGTTTTCAATTTCCACTATTAGAAAAACCATATGTGATTGCTACTGATTCATATGTTTGGCAAAGTAACATACCTAGCCTCCCACAGGCTGGGCATGCCACACCAAGAACACACCTCTTAGCTTATTTCGAATCTATTATAAAAATTAGTTAATAAAGAATCATGAAATACATACATGCAATGATCAAGATTCATACTACAACATAAAAATACATGCACAATATACCATGCACAACATTAACTAGCAAGCATGCATATTATAAGTACAAATATTAGGTATAATAACTTATTACGCAACGAAAATGAATACACAAGAAAAGGAAACCATAACAAAGAAAACTTATCTTTTATAGAAGAGGACACCAACTGGATGCAGACCAAGGACGTTCCACTCAACCGTAGACATTGTTGTTCCAAGTCTAAAAAATAATGTCACCTCCGAGCCAGGGCTATGAATCCACAAGGATGGTTCCAGAGTGTTACTTGGCTTCCCAAACCAGTCAACACTCAATCTCTCATGGTATTCTCCAGCACTCACAACAATCCAAGTACCCAACTCTCTTCTACCCATCCTGCACCACCCAAGAGAATGGACCTTCACCCTTCTCTGAGACGCAGTTGCTCAGGCAGTCCTTCTCCTTCCAGGGCTCCAGTGGAGCTGGTCCAGAATATCCATGCTAGAACTCTCAGGACTTGCAGTTGTGATCAAAGTTGAACACATGCCAAACATATCAGACATGCATGCCTCAAATCATGGTTGGATTACACCAGCAATATCTGCAACAAACAAAACCATGGTTGTTCTTCAATGGTCCAATTTCCTTTCCCAAGATAAACACAAATGCAGAAAGATGACTGAGTGAAGGAATGAATGGAGTGAAAACTCCACAAGAGAGGATGAATAGCAAACAAAATCAGGTGAATGAATGTGTGAGGCGACCAAAAACAACACTAGAATGGGGATGGGAATGAGAGTGAGCGAATGACCAAAACAAGTGAGATAATTAGCCAACTGGGGAACCCCTTCCATAAACTAAGGATGGGTTTTTGTAAATTGTGGGGATCAAGAACCTCTTGGCCTTCCCCCCAAGAACTCATGTAACCAATCCCCCCCCCCGCATTAAACAAACTGGTTAATTAAAAAAATGAAATAAACACTTATCCCCTCAATCCCCCTCTCATGTGGAATCATAGCCCCCTATAACTCTAGTCCTTGTCCGTCTAGCAGCCAATGATGTATTTATTATTAATAATGATCACAGATTACATTTATTAGGAACACTGGCCTTTTAATAATTATTTGGGAACTTTGGCCTCTCAACAATGTAACAATACATTATTTAATATGGGGGATAAAAACTTGGGGTGTTACATCCCCTCCCCCTTGATTTGGCACTGTCCTCAGTGCATATACAAAACATGAATCACAATTCCAAAATTTATTCAAAAATTTGCAGGTGCTCTTCCTGCATGGCATATTCATGCTCCTAGGTAGCATCTTCAAGACTGTAGCAAGTCCACTAAACTTTTACCAGCTCTATAACTCGATTCCAGAGCATTTTGACTTTTCTGTCCAATATTCGCACTCGCTGGACCTGAAAGTCTTCCTCTGTCTATACCTGAATCAGATTCCAATCAATAACATGGTTAGGATCATGCACATATTTCTTTAGCAAAGAGACATGAAATACATTATGAACATTCATGGAAACAGGCAATGCAAGCATGTATGCAACTGGCCCTATTTTGTTCAATATGTCAAATGGACCACATAATCTGGCTTCTGGCTTTGTACAACTACCCAAATTCAAAGAGCTCTTCTTGGGATTTACTTTCAAAATTGCATGCTCTCCTACTTTAAATTCTCTTGTTGTCCTATTCTTATCTTCATATACTTTCTGTCTATCTTGAACTGCCTTTAAATTTTGCTTAATCTTAACCATCTGGTATTCCATCTCCTTGAGCAACTCTGGCCCAAGTACCACTCTATCTGTTGGGTTGTCCCAACTTACTGGGGTACTTCATTTTCTACCATACAAGGCTTCAAATGAGATCATCTTCAACAAAGCTTGATACCCATTATTATAGGAAAACTCAACCAAGTGCAAGTAATCTTCCCACTTAGATGGCTTATCCATCACATACCTTCTTAACATGTCTTCAATTACTCAGTTGACCCTTTGTGTCTGCCCATCTGAATGCGGATGGTATGTTGTGATAGATTTCAGATTTGTACCAAATCCTTTGAATAATCCTTTCCAGAAATTTGAAGTAAACTTTGTGTCTCTATCCGAGACAATTGTCCTAGGTATCCCATGCAACCTAGCAATCTCCCTCATGAAAATGTCTGCAATATTATCTATTGTATGAGTTGTTTTCACAGGAACAAAATGAGCAGCCTTGGTCAATTTGTCAACCACTACCATGATGGAATCATGTTGCCTTTTTTTTCCTTGGCAACTTTGTTATAAAATCAATGGTTATCACTTCCCATTTCTTCTCTGGAATTGGTAATGGTTGTAGCAAACCCGTTGGGTGTCTATGATCAACCTTTACTCTATGACATTCCATACATCTAGCGATGTAATCAACAACATCCTTTTTCATTACTGGCCAAAAGAACTGGCTTCTTACTGTTGTAATTTTTTTTTGGTAATCGAGATGTCTAACATATGGAACATTATGCATTTCTTTTAATACCAAATTCCTAAGTTCTTTGGAACTAGGAACATAAATTCTATTTTTATGCATAAGTAGTCCATCTTACTTCATCTCATACTCTTTCATTTTTTGTTGTACATCTCCTTGTTGTAAGCTTTCCTTCACATGTAGTTAATTTTGATCTGTAACAACAACATCTAAAATTATGCTCTTCAAGTTCGACTGATGCATACTCACATTTGTAGCATGCATGAGATGTGTTAGCACTCTGTAAATTTGTTCGGTTGATAAAAGAACGAAAAAGGTAACCTACAAACCAACTTTAGATCTGGGTACTAGCCTACTCAGCTCAGAGATGGATCTCTCTTGTCACTTGTTCTTTAATAGATGAGTTTTCTTTAATAAATCATTGTCTAGGTTTTGTTTGTTTGAAGGGTTTTTTATAATTTTGCTGGAAAGGAAGGGGAGGGACACCTAGGGCTATGGAGTCAAACTTCTGAAAAAAAATAAAAGCACTGATTGGTCAATATAATTATCTAGAGGATAAAGGCTAAGTGACGTGATAAATCTGAGTTATAAATTGTAATTTGCAGAGTGAAAGAAGAAATTAAAAACAAATAATTGTATCAGAGCATTAAGTAAATGAATTTTGACATTAGCTAGGAAGAACTTAACACAGTTTAAATTTCTTAACCCAAGAGCATCACAAGATTAATTTGTGCCTTTAACTATCCTATTTAAATAGAAGATAGTGTAAATGGAATTTAAGCATACATGAAATACATACAAAGAAAGGAGACAAAACTAAGATCACCACCATTAGAATCTTTTCATGGAAACTTCAAGAATTCTGCATGTGTATTCTATTCAGCTTCAGAAAATTACATTCAAGTTCCAAATAGAAAATAGCATGCCCTTGCACTTCTGCCAACCCCTAATACATTTGGAACTCCTAATATTTATACAAGCTGAGTTCCTTCGGTTTGAAACCGATTACAGTGATTACAAAGAAATGTTTCGGTTTCTGAAACCGATTACAATGATTAAAATGAAACGTTTCGGTTATGAAACTGATTACAATGATTAACAAGAAAGGTTTCTTAATCCATATTCTGGATTCTTTGGCGTTTCATTCCCTCTCTTCGTCCTCTGACTCTGTCTTAACCCTTCGTGTGATTCACTATCGTTCATTGACCTCTGGACGTCATTTTCCAAGCCCTGGAAAACTGCATTTGGCCTCACCCAGTCGGATTATCTCCTTCGATTGCAAGTTAGGACATGATATGTCTCAGATATACTTTTCTTCCTGAAAACAAGTGGAATTGGTGAATCAAGTTAGTGTACTATTGAGCTGCAGTTGAAAAATGGTGGTTGCGCCAAGGTATTAATGGTCCAGCGTTCGAAATAATAATAAAATAAATGACCACCCACCCTTTTATACTTTTCCATTTTTCGAGGGCATGAGAAAGCGGTTTGGGTAAACCCTTTTTTCACCCTGAAATTCACCTGGTGGTGCCACATAGTCCCAAATGAAAACCATGGTTTAGATTTCGATATTCTTTCCAAAATTAATCTCCACACATTTTCTCCTCCCGAAATCATACTAGACCATTGATATTGAGAGTTCACGATCCGTGACGTATCGGGCCCCATCAATTGAGCACTCCTGCCAGATTTAGTTGTTTCCTGCCATATTTATCCCCTTCCCTAGTTTATTAGGCTTTTGAAATCTTGATTTCACACAATAAAAATTAGCATGTGATAACATTTGCTCCAATGGGGATGTTATCCTCCCAGTGAGGTAGCAAAGAACTCATAAACCCGGTGCCTGATCCATTGGGCTGCTCCCAAAAAATGTGTGTACCTTGCTCTGAATTGTCACCAATGTCCACTGAAAACCCAAGTCTGTACATTGCTCTCAACTGAAAATTGAATGTTGAATACACCACTACACTCTGAATGTACACACTACTAAAAACCCAAACTGAAAACTGCTTGACCAACAAGCTTATTTGCACACTCCTATCTTCTCTAAAATTTATGAAATGAAATTCTAATCAAATGAAATCATAATTCCAATGCAACCATGCAACCATTTTATCCATTGTTTGCTTTCTTTGCACATGCTTTCTCCAAAGCTTGTTTACTAATAATTCATTCAGAAATTTATCTATAAATTTAAATCTCAAAAAATTAAAAACATTGGGATTGTTTAACGCCTTCAACAAAACTGCAAATGGATCCTCCAAAATATGCATAAAACAAAAATCATGTTTCACCCCTTCCACTGCATCCTTGTTTTCATGTAATTCAACCTGTTGATTTCCATAAAGGGGCTTAAAAATCTGTTAAAACTGTTGGAAATAACAATCTTCTGAATCAGAAGACAATGTTGGCTGAAATGAAACCCCTGGTGGAAAGAAATCCATATCTAACACTGACGTTGATTGACCATCATATTTATTTCCAAGATGGTAGCTGAGCACAAGCTGCAAATATGAACTGAAATAACCTCCCATGTAATCAGCAACATGGTCATTAAATGTATGAGAAGGTTGTTGGTCTTCCTCACTGATAACAATTTTCTCATGTAAAACAATGTCACTGTGAATGCAGTTAGACTTCCCTGCTTCCTCTGTTATTTCATGATTTACTTTCAACAATTCAAAGGAAGAAAAACATAATGGAAGATAATTTTCATTGGCAAGTCCATTGCTTTCTTCATATTCAACATCATGCCTAGAAGATTTCTGATTTGAAACAGTATAAACATTTTTCTTCAACAATTTGAAAGAAGAAAAACACAATGGAAAAGTTATTTCACCTGATTCAAAACTTTCTTCATTTTCTTCACTGCTATCATATGCACATTTTTCGATTTCTTTGGATTGTTGAACACAATCATTTTCAGATTCATCTTCGACCAATAGCTACAATTTCTTGTCAATTTTTTCCAGTGAATTAGTGTGATTTGGCATCAGGGCACATTCCTTTGCTTCAGTGATGATCTTAAAATTTTCTTTCAACAATTTAAATGAAGAAAAGAATAAAGGTAAAGAATTTCCTTCAGTTGATTTGACACTTTCTTCATATTCTTCTTTGTAACTGTGATATGTAGGTTGATTGCTCTCATTACACTGATGAAAAGGAACATTTTCTGATAGAGAACATGTAGCTAGTTGTTCTAGTAATTCAACATCATAATCATCATCATATTCATCATATATAGGCAAATCAACAACATTTTCAATGCCATCTAACAAGAAAAAACTTGGGACATCAACCTGGTCTTCAACAAGCTGATTTGCAAATTCATTTTCTTGACTATCTACAAATGAATACATAAAACAATCAGCCCCGCGTGTATCATGGGATGGATCATAAGCTAAATTAGCACCTTCTTTTTCAATAAGTGGAATATAATCATTTTCAAAATCATTAGCATTTAAAACTTCAAGGGGAGATATGACATTATTAACCCTCTTCTCAAGATTCAAATCAACTATTTTTTGTTCATATTTACTGTCATGTTCTTTAGCATCCAACTCCTCATTTCGAATCTATTTACATTCTTGAATATTGTGTTGGATCTCCTGCGCATCATTAAACATTTGTTTTAAGCACTTAGATCTTCTTTCCATCAGAAGGAAAAACAAATTTGGATGAAATGTTGTTGCATAATGGGGCATGGCAACAACTTCAGTGGGTCGATTTTCTTTGGGAAAATTGTAATAAATATTGGAAAACCTTCTACTGGATGTAGAAATAGTTTACTGCTCTGCCTTTTCATGGCATAGAACTTTGTAAGATGTAGATCCAAAAATTTCCTCTTGCCCCAAAATTTCAAAACGACATTCTTCAATTCCTCCCATGAGCTAATTGTCTCTGGCTACAAGTGTTTAAACCAGTCTTTGGTATCCCCTTTTAAGGATTGAGAGAAGGCCCTCATACAAACATTGTCATGATCAATCTCAAACAAATCTATAAAATGTTCAAAATCTTGGATGTGTTTTTCATATGTGATGACATTAGGTTCTCCATCAAACACAGGTAGGTACTTATAGTGCTTTGGAGGAAAATTATGAAGGATGTGAGGTAATTTTAAAGGTTTAATGTATCTATGTTGAATCTTGGAGGGTGTTGGATCAAGTACATGTAGTGATATATCAGCCTTGATTTCATGAGGCTCATCAACTTGACTATGGTCAACACATGGCTCAGATGGAAGATTTTGATCAAAATCAGTGATACAATGAGGAAATATATGTACAACTTTAAGAGGAGTATATACAAGTGCAAGATTCTCATGATCATCATTTGAATGCAGCAGGTAAAGTAAAATTTGCTTAGCATGTTCAAGAAAGGACAAAAGGTAATTAATAACAAAAAATATTGTCTTCGAAAAAACTCAACTTTAGGTACTTGTTTTCTCCCATGATGTCCTTTCATACCTCTATCAATGGATCTCGTCCTCCAGTGGAGTCTCTGAATCGAATTTGAAGCTTGAATGGAGTCACCAGGTGGAAATATACAACCTTCTTGTGTCTGACCTTTTTCTACCATCAGAAATCAGGTCTAAACCTTGTCGTTTCTCCTAGGGAAAATGCAACTTTCGTCCCTGGTAATGGCGCAAGAATGTTAGCACTTTGTAAATTTGTTCGGATGATAAAAAAAATGACAGAGGTAACCTACAAACCAAATTTAGAGCTGGGTACTAGCCTGCTCAACTCAAAGAGGGCTCTCTCTTGTCACTTGGTCTTTAATAGATGAGTTTTCTTTAATAAATCATTGGATAGGTTTTGTTGCTTTGAAGGGTTTTTTATAATTTTGTTGGCAAGGAATGGGAGGGACGCCTAGGGCTATGGAGTCAAACTTCTGAAAATGAATAGAAGAACTGACTGGTCAATAGAATTCTCTAGAGGATAAAGGCTAAATGAGGCAATAAATCTGAGTTTTAAATTGTAATTTGCAGAGTGAAAGAAGAAAGGAAAAACACATAATTGTATCAGAGCATTAAGTAAATGAATTCTGAAATTAGTTAGGAAGAACTTAAAATAGTTTAAATTTCTTAATCCAAGAGCATCACAAGATGAATTATGGGCCTTTGACTATCCGATTTAAATAGAAGACAATGAAAATGAAATTTAAGCATACATGAAAGACATAAAAATAAAGGAGACAAAACTCAGATCACCACCATTAGAATCTTTTCATGGAAACTTCAAGACTTCTGCATGTGTATTCTATTCAACTTCAGAAAATTACATTCAAGTTCCAAATATCTAAGATCATTTCCTTGCACTTCTGCCAACCCCTAATACATTTGGAACTCCTAATATTTATACAAGATGAGTTCCTTCGGTTTGAAACCGATTACAGTGATTACAAAGAAATGTTTTGGTTTCTGAAACAGATTACAATGATTAAAATGAAACATTTCGGTTCTGAACCCGATTACAATGACTAGCAAGAAAGGTTTCTTAATCCAGATTCTAGCTTCTTCGGTGTTTCAGTCCCTCTCTTTGTCTTCTGACTTTTTCTTGACCCTTCGTGTGATTCATTGTCTTTCATTGACCTCTGGACATCATTTTCCAAGCCCTGTAAACCTACATTTGGCCTCACCCAGACAATTATCCCCTTCAATTACAAGTTAGGAAACGGTCTGTCTCAGATATAATTTTTTGCCTGAAAATAAGTGGAACTGGCAAGCCGAGCTAGTGTATTGTTGAGCTTCAGTTGAAAAATGGTGTTTGTGCCAAGGTCTTAACGGTCCAACATTCGAAATAATAATAAAATAAATTACCACCCGCCCTTTTCTACCTTTTCGTTTTTCGGGGGAATGAGAAAGTGGTTTGAAGCAATCGACTTTTCACGTCGAAATGCACCTGGTGGTGCCACGTAGCCCTGAATGAAAACCATGGTTTATATTTTGGCTCTCTTTCCAAAATTAACCTCCACACATTTTCTCTCCCTGAAATCATCCTCAACCGTTGATCTTGAGAGTTCACGATCTGTGACGTATCGGGCCCCATCAGCTGAGCGCTCCTGCCAGATTTAGTTGTTTCCTACCATATTTATCCCCTTCTCTAGTTTATCAGGCTTTTGAAATCTTGATTTCACACAATAAAAATTAGCATGTGATAACAAGATGCACTCTTCTAGTAAGTGCATCGACAACTTTATTTTCTTTTCCTTTGATATGCTTGATATCAAAGTCGTATTCACTTAAAAATTCCAGCCATCTTGTTTTCCTAACATTCAAAGTTGGTTTTTTAAAAAGATACTTCAGACCACTATGGTATGTTCTTAATTCAAATATCTTTCCCATGAGATAATGCCTCCACATCTTCAATGCATGAACAAAGGAACCAAGCTCCAAATCATGCGTGGAATAATTCCCCTCACGTTCCTTACGCTTTTTGGACTCATAAAAAATGACATGTCCATTTTTAGTGAGGACTTCACCAAGTCCTTCCTTGCACACATCTGCACATACCACAAAACTTTCATTTGGGTCAGGAATTTTTAGCACATATGCACTAGTGAGTAAATCCTTCAACAAATTAAAGTTCTCTTCACATTCAACTGTCCATTCAAATTTAATTCCCTTCTTTTGCAAAGAAGTGATGTGATGAGCAATCTTAGAGAACCATGTTATAAATCTTCTATAGTAACCAGCTAACCCCATAAAATATCTAAATTCTAAAACATTCATGGGTGTTAGCCATCCTCTAATGGCTTCAATATTTTCTGGATCCACTTCTATACCCCATTCTGAAATAATGTGCCCCAAGTAATGGATTTTTTCTTGGTAAAAAGAACACTTACTCAGCTTGGCATACAAGTGATGTTCTATGTGCACTTGCAATACCAGTCTTAGGTTAGGTTCATGCTCCTCTTCAGAATTATAATAGACAAGGATATCATCTAGGAATACTATGACAAACTTATCCAAGTAATTTTTTAATATGCCATTCATTAAGAACATAAAGATAGCTAGTGCATTGGACAATCCAAATGGAACCACTACAAATTCATAATGTCCATACCTAGTTCTAAAAGTTGTCTTATGGATATATTCCTCTTTGATTCTTACCTTATGGTATCCTGATCTCAAGTCTATCTTGGAGAATATATTTTCCCCTCTTATCTGATCAAAGAGGTCATCAATTCTAGTCAAAGGATACTTGTTCATTATAGTAGACTTATTCAACTGTCAAAAGTCAATAGACAACCTCAACATTCCATCCTTATTTTTGACAAAGAGTACTGGTGCTCCCCAAGGTGAAACACTTGGACATGTGTACCCTTTCTTCAACAATTCCTCCAACTGCATTTGTAATTCTTTTAACTTGGGCGTAGTCATTCTGTGAGGTGTTTTTGACACCAGGGCATCTCCTGGCACTAGATAAATAGAGAAATATATCTCCTTTTTTGGTGGAAACCCATATTTCTTGGAATACATCCTCAAATTCTTGTAGTATCAAGAAATATTCAAGGCTTGGCCCCTTTATAACTTTTGGCTCCTCCACATGGGCTGCATAAAATTGACATCCTTTTCTTAAACATCTTTTGAGATATAAGGTTGAAATCTCCCTTATAGAGATGGGTCTTGGAACTCCTTTCACAGTGCTCTATTTTACATCTCCATCAAGACATGTAAATGTCTTGCTATGATAGTCTAGGACAACATGATGCTTTTCCAACCAATCCATTCCAATTAGAATATCATAATACCCCATTGGTATGATATTTATATCAACACTATTATTCACACCATTAAGGCTTATGGAACAACTTCTGATCATATCACGGATTCTCCTCTTGGTTCCAGTGGCTAGCTGAACCAAACTTGATTTCCCAAGCTTACGTTTCTCCAAATTTAATCTATCCACTATCTTACAATCAATGTAACAATGACTTGCTCCTGAATAAATTAAAATCGAAACATGTTGATTAATGATCTTACCTTCCACATCGATCATATTGGACTAGTATTCTTCTTGTCGATCATCTAAGGCTACATAAATTCTTCCCATGTATTCGACTATTGTAGCCTCTTGGATGTTGTGCATGGTCTTCACTCTGTCCTTTCTGTGTGGGAAATCCTTGTACAAGTGATCTTCTTTACATCCCCAACATTGGATTGGTTGTCTTCCCATTTTCCCCGAGTCTTCTTTCTTGGATTCATCCTTAGCATACTAGTCTTGATGATTTCTATTAGGATCATTTCTATTCAAAGGAGGTTTGAATCCCTTCCTCATTTGATCATACTTCTTCTTCTTCTTATCCTTCCACGATTTCTACATGGATTTTCTTCCCTGGCCTTGCTCATATAGTTATTTATCCTTCCTGATGGCCTCAATCAGGTTCTTGGGCTCATAATACCAAATATTTTCTTTATAAAAGGATGGCAGTCCACTCAAGAACCTTTGTATCTTTACCTTTTATTCATTTATAAACCCAACATACTTTAACAAACCCAAATTCTTCTCATACTCTACCATAGTCATGCTTCCCAGCCTAAGTTCAAACAACTCCTGCATTTTCTTGTCATAAAAATGCTCCGAGAGGTACTCCTTCTGGAAATACTTCTTGAATTGCTTCCAAGTGATTCTATTCTCATTAATATGTTCAACTTGCTTTTTTTGATCCCACCACATTACAACTTTCCCATGTAAGTGGTAGGTGACAATTCTGGCTTCTAGATTTGATGAATAGTTGTGCAATTGGAAATATCTCCTGAGTCCAAGAAACCATGCTTCAACATCATACTCCCTTTCTATTTCACCATCAAAGGATGGTGGCTTGATATTCCTCAACTCTCCTTCCAAACTGTCCACCTCATGTCTCCTTCTCTGGTGCCTAATAGGAGACACCTCTGGACTCCTTAAGGAATATCCAGATGCATAAAATTTTCTTGTTGAGTAAGGAGGTGACTGGTGTCTATGAGCTCTGCTATCACTTCTGGAATAAACTACTTTTCCACGATCATCTCTTCTTTCATGACACCTGCCTTCTTCCTCTTGCTTTGAGCCATTCTTGGCTTGACCTTGAAATTGATTTAATCTCTGCAACACTCGAGCATTTATCTAACTTTTATCTCTCATCATCCTCTTATTGACTTCCTTGTAGCTTTGCACTTCTATTTTCAGGCTCTTCATGGTTTCTAGCAATGTTTCTTTCTCCCCTCGGCCCTTGTGTCCATTGGATTCCGTCTTTACATTGCCAATTCTGGTATTCTGGCCTTCGACCTCTTTATAATGGCTAGATGCTCCCTCTCCTTCTTCCATTTCTTCAATGTGCATTCTAAGCTGATATGTTTAAATCCCTTAATTCTGCAAAATGTCCAAGTGACCATTTTGTTAGAATTAAGCATATGATAAACAAAATTTGTCAATAATGCTACAAGTCCTTTCAAATCATGAAGAATATATATAAATAACACTTCCATGCTATCCCTGGGCTCATACAAAAATCAATTCTACATAGGTGCTTCCTTCAAACCACCTTCCCAAGTGACCACGACTCAAAACCGTGGGCCAAATCCTTCCTAGCGCTTTTCTATGCTAGAATTATTATATCTGAGATTGTGTGGTTTAAAATCGATCGAGGGATGAGATCAACGCTCAAAAAGAGCTCTAGGACTCTGGGCTTCGGGAGTTTTGGACTATCCAGACTCTCAACCCTTATGGAGTGTCAAGTCTCTGGACTCTAAGATCTATTGCCACGTATCCTTTCCTGATCAACGACTAGGATTTTCTTCACAACTTCAGGATTTGAGGATTTACCAAGCACCTCTCCACGGATCTCCTAGAGTGTTGAATTACAGGAGGTACTCTCCTTCCTACATGTATCATCTACCTATCAATGTTAGATATTAACTATGGCCTTCGGAAGTTCTCGACTCAAAGCAACCTGCAACTCAATTTTAGAGTACCAAGTCTTCGGACATTGGGATCTTGCGCCACGTGTCTACTGTAATCAATGGATGAGATGGAATCTAGCCTTCGGGAGTCCTCAACCCCAACTTCTGATGCCTTGAATATTCTATAGTGCCAAGTCTCTAGACTATGGTACCTAATGCCATGTTTCCTCTCTCAATCAACAGTGAGGATTTACTCCACTCTTCAAAGCTTCAGGGGTTTCACCTTCATCACACTTCATTCCTTCAGAACGTCAGACTGGCGAACTCTCAGATTCTTCATCAGTATCTAAGCACCAAGGGGTGTTATGTGGCATAAAATAAGGAATGAGCATGTGGCCCTATCTGATGAGTGATACATGTCATATACTAACTAGCACGAACAATCTTCGAAAAACATGAGACATGGTGACACGTGGAAAGCATCAAGTGTTTCCATGTCACCCTAGGTGACATCAACATGCCACGTCACTCTAGGGACTTTGTAACTTCGAGAGACTTCTCCACACTACACCACAAATCGCCTGAACATCGAATTCCCGAATAGGCTAATCTGCGGACACGTGTCCTCAAACAAGAATGGTTCAGATTTACTCCAAAGTTCAGGACTTCAGAGGTTTTCTTTGTCTAGAAAAAAAACTTCACCAAAATCTGTCGATCCTTGACCGTTAGTCATCAATGATAGAATATTTTCTTTGGTCAATCTTCAACCCTCCACCAAACTCACTGATCCATGACCATCAGTCATCGACAATTTTTGTTAGCGAACTTCCACACTTAGAATTTTTTGACAAAATCCCAGACAAATTTGGGCCGTTGATCTCCCAATGAAGATGATCTTGACCGTTGATTTTTCTCCAACTCTCCAAACTGTCGAAATGCATACAAATCATCAATCTTCCTCATTTTTCAAATCGTTGAATCAATCCCAACTGCCGATTTGGTAATTTCACCAAACTTTGTAAACATTAAAATTTTAAAATTTTTCAAGGAAACATTTGGACCGTGTATCCAAGATCGAACACGATCTCAACCGTCGATTCTCCAAATTCTGTCCATCATTATAGTGGCAATTAAAACTCAAAATTTTCAACCTTCTAAGTTGAATTCGGCTTCACAACTTTGTAGATCGAATCCATTAACTTCTTAGACAATCCTGGAATCATTCAAACTCAGATTTGTTCACAAATTTGGGGGATTTCACTCAAATATTTCCACCATTTTTCCCCAAATTCACACAAATATATAAAATCTGTGACATTGAATCTTCCCAATTCGCACTTGTTATGGCCCGTAGCAGTCCGGTGTTTGAACCAAAATATCTGATACTAATTTGAAACATACCCAGCCTCCCACAGGCCAGACATGCCACATGAAGAATGCACCTTTGGGTTGATTCATAATCTCTGATAAAAATTAGTTAATAAAGAAGCATGAAATACATACATGCAATGATCAATATTCATTCTACAACATAAAAAGACATGCATAATATACCATGCACAACATTAACTAGCAAGCATGCATATTATAAGTACAAATATGAGGTATAATAACTTAATATGCAACAGAAATAAATACACAAACAAAGGAAACCATAACAGAGATCACTTGTCTTTTATAGAAGAGGACATCAACTGGGTGTAAACCAAGGACATTCTGCCAAACCATAGACACTGTTGTTCCAAGTCTCAACAACAATGTCACCCTTGAGCTAGGGATATGAATACATAAGGACAGTTCCAGATTGTTACTCGACTTCCCAAACCAGTCAACACTCAAGATCTCATAGGATTCTCCAGCACTCACAGCAATCCAAGTACCCATATCTCTTCTACCCAGCCTACACCACCTAAGAGAATGGACCTCCACCCTTCTCTGCCACAGATTCCCTCAAGCAGTCCTTCTCCTTCCAGGGCAGCAGTGCAGCTGGTCCAAAATATCCATGCTGGGACTCTCTGGATTCACAACCGTGAGAAAAGCTGAACATAGGCCAAACATCTCAGACATGTAGGCCTCAAATCATGGCTGGATTACACCAACAATCTCTATAGCCAACAAAACCATGGTTTTTCTTCAATGGTTTGATTTCCTTTCCCAAGCCAATTGCAAATGAGGAAAGATGAGTGAGTGAAGGAATTAATGGAGTGTATAATCCACAAGAGAGGATAAACAGTAAACAAAATCGGGTGAATGAACGTGTGAGGCGACCAACAACAACACCAAAATGGGGACGAGAATGAGAGTTGGTGAATGACCAAAACAAATGAGAGAATTAGCCAACCAAGGAACCCCTTCCACAGACCAGGGGTGGGTTTTTGTAAATAGTGGGGATAAAAAACATCTTGGCCTTCCCCCCAAGAATTCACGTAATCGATTCCCCCCCTCCCCCCCACCCCATTAAAAAAAATGGGTAATTAAAAAAATGAAATAAACACTTAGCCCCTCAAGTTCCCTCTCTTGTGGAATCATAGCACCCTATAACTATATTCCTTGTTCATCTAGCAACCAATGATGTATTTATTATTAATAATGAACACACATTACATTTCTTAGGAACACTGGCCTTTTAAAAATGGTTTGTGCACTCTGGCCTCTCAAAAATGTAACAATACATTATTTAATATGGGGGCTAAAAACCCAGGGTGTTACAGGCAACATGAAATAAAATAATTACAGATTTATTTCAACCACTCGGGGATGACTTATCGCAACATTCTCATGATGATCCTCAATCATATCCTAGAGGGTTTGAGACATATTCTTTTGAGCACTTGGATTTATTTTATGAAGAATATTTTCAACCACCATTGTGCTCTAACTTTGATGAGGGTAAGGACATGATTGGCCTAGAGAAGGGTTTTTCTGATGAGAGTTTCCAACCTATTCCTTTTTCACCTTGCTATTCCATTATAGATGCGGTTGGTAGTTTTCCTCCCGGTAGTCATTTTCCTATAAGGAATATTTGTTTTAACCTTGTGGTTCATTGTAGGACTTTCCAGTCTCACACACAAGGTCAACAAACCTTGGGTTGGTACAATTTTTTTTTCTCTAGGTCTAGTTTCATCCCTTACCTTGCACTCTCTCTTCCCATAGACAACCTTATAGTTTTCCTTAGATTCTCTCTCATCCCTTCTCGATCTTCAAGTGACGGATTTGTAGCTGAGGATGGGGATATGCCTTTGTTTGATTATTTCAACCTTGTCTTGGGATGGATAGGGAAAGGTTGTGGTGATACCTCCTTGCATGACTTTGTCCTTCCCTCCCGCTTCCATGAGTTGGATTTTATGACTAGTTATGGTAAGGTGTATGTCCCAACTCATGAAATTTTTGTTCTTGACTTATCCTTGTTTTGGTTCATGATGAAGCACATGGGAATACATTTTGATACAATGTTGAGATGGTTTTACTAGTTATATGATTATACCTAACATTTCAACTAGCATAGTTTAGAGTAGGTAGGGCGTTTTCATCTTGCATTTCATTTGTATATATGTTGCATCATGCATTCATGCTAGTATAGTTTACATCTTCTTGTATATATTGCATTATCATTTGTATATATGAATATGTGTTAGGAAATTTCACTTAATCATTGTATATTATTTCTTTATCATCTATATCTTAGTAAAAACAAAAAAAAAACTTATTTTCAACATGTTTTTAGATTTATCACTAATGTCGATGGATCACATCCACCAGCCAATACTTGTTTCTATGGGGAAATTCCCACTAAACTAGGTCTAAGGAATAGGAAGAGTGACAACTCCCTTAAAATACTGATATATCTTTAATCTACCCCAAAACTATCTAGACTAAGTGATACGAGAAATAGGGAAGAGAGGGTTAATGAGTGTACCTTCAATCCTTATGGTTGATGTAGAACTCTAACGCTTGTTGTTGCCTCCTAGATCACATATCTCCTCTGTTGGCGCAAGTTTAATCAGACTAGGTTCCTTCTCAGGTTACCAACAAAAGGTACCATGTAGTCTAGAGCGCTGACATTTTCATCTCCTCCGAAGAGAAGAAGTCTCACCTGAAGCGCTGTTGAGACAGATAGATAGGGAAGGGTAGGGAAAAGACTTAGGAGGATCCATAGAGCCTTTAGGACTCATCCCTGATCTTGCGCAAGAGACATAAACAGATCTGAATCATATATGTGTAATAATCGAACCTACTTAAGTTAAGAACACGCATCTAAACATAGAACCATCGAGTAGAACTTATAACCTAGAAAGAAGAACTATAATGCATAAGGAAAATACACAGAGACACATCATATTTGAAAATTTAGGTCCTTCTTCATATTATCTTCAGAATATTTCTCTGATTACAAACTCAGAATTACACAGTAGTGCACTGGACAAACTCTTGACTATGGACTCATGTCGTAGAGCTCCAATTCTCAAACTAATAGATCAAATTCATTACAGACTCAAGACTCGACTTGACTCAACTCTCAACAATCAACTCGGAACCAACTCGTAATCAATGGACCAACAAAAACAACAACAAAAACCACCCCAAACCTTTTACACTTATGTTCATCCCTATATATAGTTGGGTTGTGTCTTCTATTTCAGCTTGCACACTTCCTCGCTTTGTTGCAACCGTTTGTTGCTTAGTTGGCGTTGCGCTGACTTTCACAACTACTTTATGTTTCTCTTTCTCATTCTGTTGTCCAACCTATGTTGAAGCTTGTGAAACTCATGCTCATTCAAATCTTGTGCAATTCATTAACCAAAAATAAAGGGCCCAACAGGCTCCGACCACAATCCTTGACTCGCCATCGAGTCAAGTTCTTGGTTCTTTCGCATATTCCAAGAGCAACTGTTGTTTTCCCTTGTCCTCCTTTTCTTCTTCCTTTGGATCTTATGTTTGTGCTTTCTCTTCTTTTACCTCTTCAAACGAAGGGCCCAACTCTAGTACCAACTCTAAGGCTTGTTGTTTCACTCCTTGAAAGTTTCCCACTTTATCCTTCCATTTCTTGGTGATGAGTGATGCCTCTACAAAAAATTGTTGGGTTGTCTCCTTGTTATCCACCTTTGGCTTGGACGTGACCAAAAATTTCCACTTGGAATCTGTTGTTGCATCAACTTGTGCATTTGCATGTACACTGCCTGAATGACAGGTCAGAAATCATGCAACTCTTTCTTTGTTACGAACTGTGCCTTAAAGAGGGCATTCAACTCGTTGTCCGCCTGTTGAATTTGGTTGAACTTCTGTTGTTTCTCCATAGGATCCATTGTAGTCGCAACTTCTTCGTTCAACACCTAGATTTTTGTGCGCACCTCCTCCAAGGCTTGGTTGCATCGAGCAATGATGGCCATCCAGTCACTGACTTCCCTTAAAATATTTTTTCATTCCGATGTGTTCTTGTGTAGTGCTACTCGGGCATTGTTGCCTTGCAGTACTATCTTCTACATCTGCTCTTGCAACTTCTGAGGATGTTGCTCTGCTTCTTGTTGGGCCTATTGAAACTATGTTTTCAGTTGCTCAGCTTGGGTGGTGAGTTGTGTCCATGCTCCTTGTAGCAACTCAATCTGGTGTTCTGGCTCACCTGCATCATTGACTTCAAGTAGTTCGGGCGCAACATTCTGAATTTTCGGCCATGCTTCGGCAAGTCTTTCCTACACTATTTCCAGTTTTCACTGAATCTGGATTTTTTCATGCACTTCCTGCATCCTGCATGTTTTCTCGACAAACTCTTCCTTCCTTGCAACCTCGACAGATATCTCGGCCTCCTAGATCCTTTTCTCTAATTTATCAGTTGATTCTTTGATCATTCCAAATAATTGCGTCACTAGCCATTGTACGAGGTCAGTAGATGAAGGGGCTACATCTCTGGGGGTTCGTGTCTGTAGTGGAAGTCCACTGGCCATTGAAATCTTCGAGTGAGTCTCTACCTCCTCCTCTGTTGGTGGTCCTATCACGATCCTCAACCTTAGCACTACGGAAAAAGAGTCAGAACCTCTATTATAGCTATGCAAAGTTGCATTAGTTCTACACATTGCTAAGGATCCTGGACAACTCGCTCCATTTGTTCACGTGCGGATGTCATGCTCTGCTTGGGTGTTGATGTTGGTTCCCTCTGAGGCTCTGGTAGCTCCTATTCTTTTGTTACTTCTACTTCCTGCATTGTGGTTTCTTGTACATCCTCACCCTTGTCCGGTGAGGGGATTTGTTGCTTGCTTTGGTTGTGCAGGTCCTCCACAATGTGGGTGTATTTTCCTTGCGCCAAAGGCTCATGTTGTTGTTCCTGAATGTCTAGATTCAGAACATTTACCTTCATGTTCTGCTCTAGTGCTTTGGGGTCTAGACCATCCCGAATGTCAATGATAATTTTGGCTTTGATTGTTGAGTGGGTGCGGGGAGCGGTTGATGCAAGGGGTTGTGGGTTCAGAGGTTTGTTCGGCAAGACCCTGGTTCTGGGCCTCTTCACCAATGGTTCGATACTGAACACATCGCTTAGGATCTGGTTAACATCCTCACCTAACAACACAACATCGACTGGTAGCTGACAGAGGGCCTGTCTTTTCTTCTGCTCCAACTGTTGCATATCTTCTTCCTCCTCAGAGTCTGATTGTGCAAGGGCGTCTGGCTTCTGTGGCTCTGAACCTGAGCTTGGTCCAACTCATGCTTCTTTGTTTGTCTTCTTCAGCAACTTTGTAGGAAGGATATAATGCATTCCCAACTTGCACTGACTGTATTTTACTCCTGGCCATGACATGACTTCCTTTTCAAAGGCCTCCTCATCCAGAGAGAACGACAACATCCTTGTGTGGAAATCTTCCCTACTAACATGTCTCGGCCAGACAAATGTATTGTGTCGGTTCATGCTGAAGGAAATATTTCTCGTATTGCAGTTGAGGATCTCCTATGGGATACATAGCCTCTGTTTTGCATCTATCATACCATTGTACCACTTAGAAAATGTTGCGACGTTGAAGGCTATATTCTTTGAATCTGGCCTGGACTGCCATGGCTCAAACATCTTCGCCATGTGCCCCTTGTCTGGTATCATCAGTTGTATTCCCATAGGTGGATTCCATTTGAACATAACGAATGCCATCAATAGATATCCATAAGTGAAGGTTCCTCCCTTCTCCTACGCTTCCTCGCATGCCACTAGGAGTTCCTCTAGCAGGTAACTACATCAATTGAACACAGCTCCATTGGCGCAAAAGTTAGCTACCGATAATGCATCTAGTGTGCATTTTCCCTTGTAGTATGTAGTATGATCTCATAACCTTGATGGATATGATGTAACAACCAGTCTAGACTATCTCGGGTAGTATGGGTTCGATTACTGTTATGCATCCCCCCCTCTTTGTGTTGAATTTCTCATACAAGCTGAGCTCGCCTTTCTTTCTGTCATGCTTACCAGGACGCTAGAATCCTTTCGACACATCCTCTCCTTGGGAGGATAGTCTAGTAAGCTACTAGATGTATTCAACATGGATTGGATACCGCTTATCCAACCATATAGTCCTGTCATGCACCCTGCTTATCAAAAATTCCATGTACCGTGCAACCTCACTAGTGGTACCGAAGACTAGTAGGTATCTTAGGTTCATGATGGTCGAATTGAATAAATTGATGAAGTCTGATTTTGGGAAAAATTGCATGTGTCCTAATCTGTCTGGAGCCATCTCCCAAAAGACATATGTGTTCATCTAAGGAAACAGGGCTGAATCTGTTAGGTCAATATCGAGGAGCTTGACATGATCCACCTTCCCTTTGAGATTGCCTACGATCTTTACTCGTGGGTCATAGGGCTCATCTGGTACCGCTTCTTTAGACATGGCACTTCGTCTAGCTATGGCTCTCGACATTCCCACTTCTACGGCAAGCTAAGGAATTTCACACTTGTGCAGACTGGTTCTCTCTACTGAATTCGGAAATAGCTATGTTCTTTTGGAAATGATGCATTCTCGGATGAGTTCTCAGGGCCTTATACTTGGCTTAACGGGTAAGTTTATCGATAATTATTGTTCATCATGATCGTATAGATGCAACTGGATCTGAGTTTTCTGATAGGATGGTTTAATAGGGTAAATCCTATTGGGTGATTCTAGCATTTACCTATTTGCATGAGTTGGATAGGGACATGGATGATTTCATACCTTTTCATTTGATGGGTGGGTATCCCGGTGTGAACTCTGATGACATCTTTGCATAATGTGGCTTTATGGCTTAACTGACCTCAGACGTGGTGCCAAAAGGAAATAAAGGTTATGACTAGACTGGGTTCGTGTGGCACATGGAATCAGATCATATTCAGATTCATACTCCCTCCAACCACAAAGGTTGTCCCTGTCATATTAATGACTGTCATTAATGGATTATTTTCTTCTTCAGATCCTGCACTGTTGAGTCAATAGTTCTGTATCAAACAATACTTAAAACGAAAATGAACTATGTGTCATGACGCAACACTGCGCACATTGACTTTATTAACTGAATTTACAAAAATTTTAGAAAACTCAAATCTAACTAATGTACAATCTCCTTCGGACTAGAGAGATAGTCCCTCTTTCTCAGTTTTGAGATAGGTAGGGCTTCAGGTGAATGCCATTCACCCATCCTGGTCACAACACACCATCCAGTTGCACAAGTCTGACTACTCCTGAGGGTCGGATCTCCACAATTATGAATGGTCCCAACCAGTGCATGCGCATCTTGCCAGGATGCTTCTGGTATTGACTATCATAGAGTAGCACCTTGTCTCCTTGTATAATTACCTTAGTCTTAATGTGCCTGTCGTGCCAATATTTTTGTCTTGGTTTTTCAAATGATTGATGGAAGTCTGCTAGAAATCCGGTTTCCTCAAGTTCTTGTAACTCCCTAAGTCTCTACGCAATGGATTCCTCTTCTGACATACGTGTGAATTGTGAAATATACAGACTTGGAGTGATGAATTCTGCAGGCACCACTACCTCTTTCCCATAAACTAACTGGAATGGTGTGTACCTGTGGAGTTTCTTTGTGGTTTTCCTGTATGCCCATAGTACGACTGGAACTCTCTCATCCCAATCCTCCCAATTTTTGCAACAGACCTTTGTCAACCCCCTTTCCATAATCTTGTTGAAGGCTTTGACTATTCCATTGGCCCGCGATTGGTAGGGATTTCTCTTGTGATGTTGAATCAAGAATTTTGTTGTAAGTGTTGCTATAGTGCTGCTAATGAAATGAGATCCCTGATCACTGGTTAGGCTCTTGGGACATCCAAACCGAGTAATGATATTATCAAAAATGAACCTGGCAGTAGTATCTGTCGAACAGTTCTTTACAATTGTTGCTTTTTCCCAATGGGTAAGGTAGTCAGTTGCGGTAATGATGTACCTATACTTTGAATGCTTGGCGATAGGGTTGATTGGTCCAATGAAGTCAACTGCCCATTTCTCAAATGCTTGTAGAGCTCTAAACAGTTGTAGTGGTAGTTCGTCTTGACGTGACAGCTTACCCACTAGTTGACAAACAACACACGATCTAGCGTATACTTTTGCATCCTTGAAGAGTGTTGCCCACCAAAGTCCTACCTAGAGAACTTTTTGTGCAGTGGCCTTTCCTCCTACATGGCCTCCTGCAACTCCACTATGGCATTCCCATAGTATATCATGTCTTTCATGATTCAGGACACATCGTCTGAGGATGTTGTCTAGTCCTAGTTTATACAATTGTTCGGCGATCGACTGGTAATCTACTGCTCTAACAATCATGTGGTGTTTCTGGGTTGCGGAATATGTTTCTATACATGCCCCTGTACTTAGGAAGAATGTTATGTCCTCCAGGTACTCTGGTATGGCCTCAATCATGAACAAGTCTGCATCTAGGAGCTGATCATTTACTGCTCTGCCACTTTCCCCTGACTCTAACCTAGACAGGTGACCAAGTCCAACATTGCATCTTCCTAGCTTGATGATAACTTCGAAGGAAAATTACTGAAATAACAACAACCATCTACAAATTCTTCCTTCTAGCACTGGTTTTGTTAAATAGATACTTTAATGCATAGTGATCAATAAAGATCTTGAAATGAGAACCTAACAAATAATGTCTAAATTTTTGTAAAGCATAAATCATGGCTAAGCCCTCCCTTTCTGTCGTTGTGTAGTTGCACTCTGCTTGCAACAACTTCCGAATCGCAAAATAGATAGGGTGATCCATAGCTCCATCTCCAAGTTGCATTAAGATGGCTCCTAAGGCAATTCCTGAAGCATCTACATGGACGTGAAATTCATTCTCCCAGTTTGGGAATATCAAAATCGGTGCAATGATGAGTTTCTCCTTGAGTGTCTTAAATTCTTTACAACATTTTGGAGTCCATTGAAACGGTTCAACCTTTTTTAGTAGGTTTTCCAGAGGTGCAATAATGTTGGCATATCTTCGGATGAACCTGTGATAGTAACCTGTGTCCTAGTGTGGAGTGCAACTATTTAGCACTCATAGGTGGTGGCATATTCATAATGATCGCGACTTTGGCTGGGTATACCAATACTCCTTCTCGGCAGACTATGTGGCCCAACAAATTCTCATGTGGTACAGAAAAGATACACTTTCTGAGATTCAATGATATCTACAACTCTTTGCATTTGTCAAACATTAGCCGCAACAATGCCACATGTTCCTTGAGCAGGCTATATATTGTCCAATCATCCATATATAATTCTATAAATTTTTGAATGAACTCTCTAAAAGTTGCTATCACAATTCTTGAAAAAACCGCAGGGGCATTCTTTAAGCCAAATGGATTCACATTGTATGCGAAGGATCCCCATTTTGTTATGAAAGTGGTTTTCTTTTTTTCCTCTTCAACGATCCTGACTTGGTGGTATCCTGAAAAGCCATCTGTGAATGAGTATGCTTCCTTCCCCGCAACCTGTTCTAGCACCTCGTCTGTAAAGGGTGTTAGGAAAGGGTCATGCACACATGCAAAGTTGAGAATTTTGTAGTCTACACAAACTCTAATATCCTATGTTCCTTTCTTACTTTGAATAACTATTAGGCTAACCCACTATGCTTCTTCTACTGCAAAAAAGAGACTTGATTCCAACATCTTGTCTATCTCATTCTTAACCTTCTCTTTTACTCTAGGGTTAAGATGGTATGGTCTATTTCTCCCATAACTCCTTTAATTCCCTTTAACTCTGAAAAAGTCTTTGGGAACAAATCCTCATATTCCCGCAACAAACTCTGTATTTCTTGATTGGTTTGCTCATCCCAGTAGTCTCCCACCATAGCTATCTTGGGTTGATTTGTGGTCCCTATATTGATTTTGTGCAATTTTAATGGGCGATTGTAGGAACTATCAGTCTGGTTGGGTATGGTGTTTTGAATTTATCTGCTCCCCTCTATCTCTTTGATGGCTAGGTTCCTCAATTCCCTTAAGTCATCTAGGATTTTTGAATCTCTGCTAATCTGGTAGCATTCTATAGGTTTCTCAATTGAGGGCAGGTGGAGATTAGTCTGGAGTTCTTGGTTATGTTTGGTGCATACCACTAAGTTTGATTTCTGATTACCATTATCTGTAAAAAGAAATTCTTTAATCTTTTGCAGGACTACTTCAAGCTCAGGATACTTACTTGTAAATGAGAAGTCCTTGCAAATATGAGCTGTCAGTGTTTTCTAGTCGCTAGTTTGTCTTTTGGTTTCCTCATGTATAAACCAAGATTTCGGGATTGGACCTACGGAGTGGGGAAATACCTGGACCCAGAAGTGATAGGGTATCCCTGCAACTTTCCACTGTGTCACACATCGCTCAATATGTATTTTGGGATCTGATTCTCCGCTGAACAGTTGCGCAACTTTGAGATCTGCCTGCATCTCAAATTCTAGTTGCTCCTTATTTTGGAACCTGTACTTGATATCTTGCTTCACCTCGTCCCAAATTCAGAGTACAGCTTTATGACTAGCCCACCATCTGGCAGGGGTGTTATGAAAAGCTACATCTAGTACCGAGATTCTTTGATCTTCTATTACAGTTTCTTCCATGTTGAGCAGAAAACTGTCTAGATCTGAGGTGCCATCGTATATTGGGTGTTCTCTAACTTTGGTCCCAACCCATCTGGTCACTCTGACAATTGTGCATATTCTTGAGAATCGTTCATGCAAACCTTGTTACCAACTATCAAAATCCAATTCTGAGTCTTCATCTACTGACTGTATGCTTCTCCAACTTACTGATCCATCAGCAGTAGGATTTATATAATCGTTTCTTGTTCCTGGTGTTACAGTGTACAACTGGTCCAAGTCTTCTCCCTCCATAATATTGTTTTTTGGTCCTGTATACATGGGTCCTACATATGGATCCAAAGGTTGAACTACCTTGATTTCGTAAAGGTCATGGTGTCTTTCTTTAAGTCGATTACTACATAATTGTCACATGCCCAATCAATGCCAAGTAGTGCAGGGTAGGGGTCCTTATCTCCCATGATCTCAATGAAATCAAAGTTAGCCACTATCTTTACTCCCACGACATCTATTTCCACATTCTCTAGTCTTCCTATGGGGAAGATACAATATTGTTTTTCCATTCTTCACTGAATTGGGGAATATGTCAGCCTAGGTTTTCCTAAGGCTTCCCATGTCTTCTTAGGAAGAATGTTCACATCGGATCCTAGATCCAACATGACGTCCTTAATCTCAAATTCATCTAATTGAGCTACTAGTATGAATTCTTTTCCAGTTCATACTTTCCTTCGCTGCACTCTCTGAGTACTCTTATCAGGAATATTATCCCTTATTCTTGCCTCTAGGGGTTCTTCGTTCCCTAAAACTAGGTATAGCCCATTACACAAATTTTCGTTTAGTTGATCATTCTGTAGAATGTCAGAGAATAATTGAAACCAAAGGTCAACTACATTTTGAGGTTTCTCAGGTTCTCTCAACATGGCTACATGGTTTCTAGGTGCAGGGGGTGAAGTAGTAATTTTCTCCAGCTTAGGATAAACAATGGGCTGTGGGGGTTTCTCTTGCATCTCTGGGCTAGGAATATTCTGAAATATTTTTATGGCATCTTTAAAGAATATCTTTTGTTTTAGAGGGTCATACCTGTCTTCTTTAGGTGCTGCTTTCTAGATCTGAGGTAGAGTATTAGCATCATCTCCTATCTTCACTCCTCCTTGAGTAACGATAGTAAGGTTGGTAAATTGTCCCTTAATAACCCTCTTGATTTCTGAATTGATGAGGTTAGTTCCTCTTTGCCATACTCTATCCTCCCATTTTTCAATTAATTTTGGGCAGTCTTCAATTGCATGCCCCTTGGTTCTGCAATGAGAGCACCATGGTCTCCTTGGATGAGGATAGTCTCTAGCCATGTGACCTTGCTCATCACAGTTATAACATCTTCTTGGCCCTCTTCCCCCATTTCTTCCTCCTTGGAAGTCTCCTTCGACTCCACCTCCTCGACCTCTTCCCGATCCTTGAGGGTTTTCATTCACCCTTAATGTTGTTCGGTATAACTTATCTGCAAGTGCATCCAATGCTCTACATTGATTGGTAGTTTGTGTGGTAGACACGCAGAACTCACAGTGTACTGTATTTGGTATTGTCGAATATTTCTGCATAATGGGACACTGTCTTGGCCCATGCCCATGGATTCAACAGATATCACAATACTTGGTTGTTGGTGTTGTTCGACAACACAGGTATTCCAACAGAGAATGAACACCTTCAGTAACCACTCACATAACCAGATCAAAGATCAACACACCGATGTTTTCACGTGGTAAAACCCCTACGGGGAAACATCCACGACCCCAGCCAACGCGGCCACTTGGAGCAATTTATTAATGCAAAGAAAAAGATTACAGAGAGATTTTACAATAGAGTTTCTCACAATCGATCATC
>ML806047.1:94160-115351 GCA_009831015.1 Picea engelmannii | reverse complement strand
GTTGATGAGTTGGCGCACATACATGAGGTGTATAGTTGATGATGTTGGTACATATTGATGAGTCATAGTTGATGAGTAGTTGACACATGATTGGTACATACTTGGCACATGGTTGGATGCACTTTTTTATGGTACAGGTTGGTACATGGCTGATGCACTTGTTTATGGTACAGGTTGATGCATGGTTGATGCATGGTTCAGATTTATTGGTACAAGTTTACAACGGTATATCTCACAGTGATAGTGTGATAGTGGTTCCATCATTCTACTTCTACTTCAGGGTGGTAGGACGGGGCAAGGACAGGTGGTTGTAGCCGGAGAACATTGGGGGTTGTAGCCTCCTTCTGGTTGTAGCCAGAGATTTGGGGAGTTGGAGCTTCCCTCAGGTTGTAGCCTGAGAAACTAGGGGGTTGGAGCCTCCTTCTAGTTGCAGCTGGAAAACAAAGGAAGTTGGTGCTTCCAATGAATGTAATTCTTCAAGACATATAAGAAAAAGCATTTCGTGGTTTTCTCCCGATTTGGGTTTCCACGTAAAACACTGGTGTACTGTGTATGTGTGTGATTGTTTATTTATTACTGCTCATTATTGGATAATAATTCTACATTGATATAACATTTGAAGAAAAAGGATTATATTTACATTATTACTGATTCACCCCCCCCCCTCTCAGTAATCCAACAAAAAGTTCGTAAGAATGACCCAAAGATCTCTCAAAAAGAAACTCAAGTACCCACCAAACCAAGAATAGGGAAAAATAGAACCAAACTAGGGGAAAAAGAGCCAATATAGTCTATAAATAGAGGTAGATAGCTCATTTAAACCATTTCAAATTGGAATATAACTAAAAAACAAAAAAAAACCCTCTTCTTTAAAATGTGAATTCAAGGAGCTACGGTGGATGAAAGATCTTCAAACTTGAACCAAGTAAGTACAAATGAACTCTCTCATCCTTTCAATTCATAATTTTTTGTCTATTTAATTTTTAAAGGGTGTGTGCCCTAGTAAAAATGTTGGGTCTGCATGTACGCGGGAAAAGTAACACTTAGCACACCTACATACACGACTGTCCTAAAGACATCCCACGTACATCTCTTTAAGATTTCAAAAAAAAATGAAACACGGAACTAACCTCACAAAATTTTATGAAACATGATGTATGTTCACTTGTGAGAGAGAACATGAGGAGTTAGATGTCTTGGTAGAGGAGGATCCAAGGGCCATTGCCATGCTCAAGCAGTGTGGTATGTGGAAGTTATTTAAGTGTCCATTCATGAGGGAAAAACCCATGTTACTAAACCATTTGATAGAGTATTGGCACCCAGACGCAGAGGCTTTCATGCTAGAGGGACAATCATTAACTCCGATGACTGAGAATATATACTTTTGACCGACCTCTCTAGGAGGGGGGAACCGGTTAACTTGATGAACTTTCCTCCATGAGCACACAACATAGAAGACTATATTGGCATGTATTGTGACGATAGCAATGAGAATGTAGGATCTCAGGTTCCAATTCATAAGATCACAAGCCTCAACCTCTGGATAGTACTTTACATGATTGGGTGGATCACGGGATCCAAAGCACTTCATCGAGCTTCACGTGCAAAGATGCATTGTGCAACTCATTGTCTAGAGGCCACCATATTTGACTGGAGCACCACAATGCTCACATGTATGAAAAAAAAATTGACCAACTGCCAAAGAAGAACAAACAATAAATTCAGGTTCAGGACCGTGTTGTGCGCTTTCTTTTTCAAGAGAGTGCCAAGCCTTAGCTTGCAAGAGACAGTATGAGGCCATGTTGCCTCCTTTCCAAAATTATGTAGGTGGGCAACTTTGTTTCCTCAAAAGGGTGTAGGGCAAGTGCAGGAAGCCTTCGATGACAAATTCTTTGACTGGTGGGCCCATCAAATTCCTATGATCGAGGACTACCCCTACACAGGGATCAATTTCATGAGGGATCCTGATATTCCTATGCCCCCTGACGAGGAGTTCAAAGATATAGGTACACATTACTTCATATTTTAAAGTTATTTTTTCCTAATATTTTAAAAATTATCCTTTTTATGGTAACGTCAAAGTACTAACTCAGTGATATGTTATATACAAATGTGGGACCGGTACGACCAACTGGCCTTGCCAGGACCAGGTATTTTCCTCGAGCGGATGTCGGACCAACAACAACATGAGGACCAACAGTCGTGGGAGGACCACGAGCCAGAGAGGCTAGGAGAGTATTGTGATGAGTAGAGAGGAACTTGACAACTCTCACTCATGTAGTGCCAATGGCATAGATAGAGGACCTTCCCCCATCCATGCAATCACATGTCATACGGGTACCCAGGACTTGGGTTCAGTTGTTCTGACATCTTGCAAATATCGTAGTTCATTATACTAGGGCCAACAAGCCTAGGCCATAGCTAGCACTGGACCACATATGTGTCGAGGGAACCTTTTTTGTACTCTCTTATGTAGTGAGGGATTGAGCCCAATGATGTATACTAGCTCTATTTGAGGATTTATGGCTCACTTTTGTACTTATGACAATATTTTTTGGACACATTATTATACATATACATATTTTTCCCTTATGGATAAAACATTTTGTACAAATGTATTTACATATGCATGTATGTGTGTGTTTTTACTTTTATGTGTGAGTAATATGCCAATCTAATACATGATTATCCAATGTATTAGTTAGTTGATTAGATCTCCTAGGAACATGAGTATAAGTAATATATTAAAAATAGAATTCTAAGAGACGTACCTTAAGGAATTGTCGGTGAAGGGTGGGATCATAGACACGATATACTCCATTTAACTAATACATGACCAATTGAGCATCCAGATAAACCTGAAGGTGATAAATACCATGTGACAAGGCATCACACAATAATTCTAATACGACATTATACTCGTCAACATTATCGGTTGCCTCGCCCAAACGAATACCTCCAAAATACATCAACTGACCAAAGGCTGTGAAGATCACCCAATCTGCAGAAGACAGCTTCTGAATGTGTCAGATAGCACCATCTATGAACCCAACATAGACCTCATATTCACTTGACATATGCCATAGTGAAAATAAACAAAATAAACTACACATCCATAGACAAAAAAGAAAAAAATGTATAAATAAATCTATACATTATATACAAGAAGTCACGCCTAGGTGACCGATCTAAGTGTAATACTTCTTAAGGTAGAGCCCATTTCTAGGCTCCGATAAAGCGTTACCCTCAAAATCAACCAGTTGATAGAAACCCTTTTATAAAACTTTCTTAACAATGAATGGTCCGAACCACATGGATTTGAATTTTCCTTCCCCCAAGGGATATTTATCTTGGTCATAGACCAGGACAAGATCACCTTCGGAGAAAACTCGAGGGTGGATGGACCTATCATACTGACACTTGACACGTTGTTTGTGAGCCTCATTGGCCAAGGCTGCATCTTGACGCTGCTCGAGATATAGAAGATGTTCTTCAAGTGGAGTAGTATCGGGTAGTAGTTATACTCCCAACTTAAGAGAAGATATTTGGCACTCTATGGGAAACAATACCTCCATTCTGTAAATGAGTTGGAAAGGAGAAAAAATGGTAGTAGTCTTGACCGAGGTTCAATAAGCCCAAAGTGTCGAGTACAACATCAAATTCCAATTCAACTTGGTCGAATTGATCATCCATTGAAGAATAGTCTTGAGAGACTTATTAACATCCTCGACTTGACTATTCATCTGTGGATAGTAGGGTGACAAATGTTCTTGCTTAAACCCATGCTTTGATGTTAACTCAGAAATCATTTTTTTCTGGAAGTGAATGCCATGGTCTGTGACAATATCCTTCAAAATACTAAACCTAGCTACAATCTAGTTAAAAATGAAAAGTGCAGTTATTTCTTCGTCTTTGTTGAATGTCGGCATGGCCTTGACCTGCTTAGTGAAGTAGTCTACCACCATGATTATATAACGATGCCCCCTAGTTGAAGTCGGGTGGCATGTAGTAAAATCAATCCCCCACTTGGTGAAGGGACCAACAACAATAACTGGAAACATGGGATTAGGGTGTTCCTGCATCTTCCAACAGAATATATGGTATGGGTGACACTTCTTTACTACCTCTACACAATATTTGATCAACAAGGGCCAAAATTATTTGACGCGAAGAATCTTCTAGGTTATTTCCAACCCAGAAACGTGACCGCCACATGCTCATGTGTGACAATCATTCAACACAAGATCTACCTCTTCATGAGTGAGACAACGATGAAGAATGCAATCCATTCCTTGACAATATAAAGTATCATCGATGCTAAGATAGTTATGTGCTTGATGGCATATTCATCGATGCTCATCATGAGAAGTAGAATAAGGGAACTTAAAATTCTGAAGATATACAAGTATATCTTCATACCAAGGGTCCGAAGATGAAATAAGGAAAAGATCCCCATTGATCAATGACTCTTCGAGAAAATCATTAACACTCTCGACTGGAAGTTTCGAAATTAGTTTAGCAAAGACCAAGGACTTTTTAGATTTCACCAAAACAAAATCCAAGTCAAATTCTTGTAGGATGACTATCCATTAACTGATTTTCTTGCCTATGATCCATCATGTTAACACATATTGAAAATGGTTAATGAAAACTACGATGGTGGTCTTGCGAAGTAAGATGTAATGATGGAACCATCGAACAAAATGAACATATGCCAAAGCAAGTTTCTCAACATGTGTGTAGTTGAGTTCCAGTCCTACCAAGCCTCTGATAAGATAGTAGATAACATGCTCTTCGAGCGTGTCATCCTATTGGAAAAAAACAATTCCAATAGTAGACTTTGCGGCAGCCAAATACAACAAGAAATCCTTTCCATAATCCAGAGGACTGAGCAGAGGGGAAAACATCAGTGCACGTTTCAATGCTTTGAAAGAGCGCCAAACCGCTTCATTCCAAAATAATGAGACCCCTCTTTTTAAGAGACGCATAAACCCTTTAGTAATATTGGCATAGTTGGAAACAAAACACTGAAGAAAGTTGGATTTCTTCTGTAGACGTTGAAGCTGTGGGATTTTGTGTGGGGGAGGTAATTGAACTATTGCCTTAACCTTTAGAGGATCAACCATGATCCCTTTAGTTGAAACAATAAAAACTAACAAGTGATCTGATGTTACACAAAAACTACACTTATTCAGATTAAGGCAAATACGATAGTAGTGACAACTCTCAAAGATAAGTCATAAATGAGTGGGATGATCATATCTCTTATGAGAACGTGATGCTAGATCATCAAGATACACCTCGACTATGTGTTTGAGGTCGTGGAAGGAAAATGACATGGCCCACTAAAAAGTGGCTCCAACATTCTTAAGGCCAAAAGGCATTTTCTTGTATGCGAATGTACCCCATGGAAATATAAAAATCATTTTATGTTGGTCCTCGGGCTTGATCTGAATATGGTTGTACTCGAAAAAAATGTCCATAAAATAAAATACCTCACAACCCACACATTCATCGACAATCTGGTCAATGAATGGGGTTGGAAAATTATCTTTTGGGAACGATTTGTTCAGATCATGAAATTCCATACACACACGGATCATACCCTTTTTTGTTGTTGACAAGAACATGGTTCGACACCCATTTCGTCAATTGCACTCGATAGATGAAACCGACGTTGATGAGTTTCTCTACCTCAACCTTGATCATTGCTGCCTTGCGAGGATTGAATGGGAAAATATTCTTTCAGACTTTCTTAACATTGGGGTAATTTGTGATCTCGTGTTCAACTATATGTGGGTCAATTCTTGGCATCTCCTCATAAGACCAGGCAAAAATGTCCCAAAACTCTTTAAATAATTCAATATAGATTTGAATCTCCTCGGGGGAACAATATCCTATGACGAAGATGTTTTCTATGATGCCAGGGGTTCTAGAGATGTCAATAGGAATCCTTTCAGCTATGCTTTCCATGTTTCCCTCAGAATAGATTATGTGCATGGCTAGAGGGTTAATAGGACAATTGAAATCTCCATTCACGATCGTAGTGAATTCTCCTGTCTCTACTCTCCTCAGCTCAAGTAAAAAATAAGATATGTGGTGAAGATCCTCCCAAGGTCTATCTGGCTCAATAATTGCTTCTAAAATTTCCTCGTCAAAGTGAAAGACTAAGTCCAAAGGATTGTGAGTGACAAGAGAGTATTGAGCCTAGATAGGCTCGAGAACAGGATCTAGCTCCTATGGGGGAGTGAGATCAGGGTTGGTCGAGGATTGTTGGACAATATTATACACAACCTCAGTAGCGGATAAGGAAATAGCCATTCCAGTGTTCCCTACCCATTCCATCAAAGCCGATGGGAAAGGTAAAGTCCACGAGTCATTAAAGAAACTCGTTCTAAAATAAGCGACATGAAATATTGTAGCCTTCGGCTAGTTAGGAACAATCGAAATAAACTTGACACCATTGGAAGGTGGAGGATAATCAAAAGTCCCCATTAAAGATGGAAACAATCTGACACCTAAGTTGATGGTACCTGGCTGTGGGTTTTCAATCATCGGGACCGTGGATTCCCCCTATGAAGGGTCAAGATGAGAGAAGAATAATTGATCAATGGTTATGATCCGGCCTTTGTGAGGAAACCATAAGACCCAGAAAACAATGGATACAACCATTGTCCTAGTGTATGTCCACTTCCACCCTAACAAAAGTTTGTAGTTGAGAGGCACATCAACTACTTCTACCTCGACACACACATATTTTCCCTCCAACTTCACAGGGAAGGGGGGAATTATGCCATGTGGTCTAAAAGATCAACCATCAAACGCGGTTAGCAATGTGGGAGACATAGACAACTCAAGTTGGCCAATGGCCTTCCAACATGCCAATGGCATCATGTAAGTCGAGGCACCCTTATCAACCATTGTATGGAAAATTTTCCTTGACAATGATTTCATGGCATACGCCACTACTATATTAAAAGTGATGTGGTGAGGAAGAATGCGGTTTATAATCTATAGGGTCAAAAATTATCATCCCTGAGTTAGCAGTCTCAACCGCTCCCAAGGTAGACAAAAATTCTTTCCTCTGTGAGGGGAAACTCTGGAGGACTTCCAAAGAAAACATTGCATAAGGAGTTTGTGCCGGATCCTCCACGACAGAGTAATTATGAGCATCTCTTTCGTTTGGGTAGTGAGAAGCCTTCTTAAACGCATCCTTAGGGATGTGAGTCATAGTTTCTCCCACGGTCTTCTCAATTTGAAGATGAGGCAACGGGTTGGAAGATTCTTTTCCCTTCTCAATAGATTCTGGCATTTTGTAATTAAGAGCCCTAGTTTGTATATGAGCATCTAATCTCATCATATAAACATTTTTGTCTCTGTTATTAGAATTAGGCACAGGGGATCCCTAATTTACCCCAGGCACATTCATGGATGAGGAATATTGAGCCGTATTTTTTCCTCATGAAAAAGGGTTCGTTACCATGACAAACTAATGCTATGCCAATAATGTTTGGGATTCCTCAAGCTGAGGGCATTGGTGAGTCAAGTGGTCGTCCATGCAAATATTACACGAAAAATTTACCTTCCTCTTTTTGTTTTTTCCCTCGCCAGCATTATTCACAACCTTCTTAACCCCCTTACCCTTTTTGTTTTTAGATTTCCTCTTTCCCTTAGATTGTTGGTTACCCTTGTGATCTGTCTATTACACACTTTGTACATCTAACATTTGGGTTGTGGGGGAAGCCAAACTAGGAGTTTGGTTGGCCACAATATGTTGAATCGGTAACTGTTGTAACTGATTAGTCAACTGATATGTGGGCTTGCTCTATGTTGAGCCTACTATTCCATCAGCACGAGGCCCATAATTCTATTTGGTCTTGTCAAAATTCAACCATGGTGTGTCCGGCAGGATCTCGTACAACATATCATATTGAGAGTAAATCAACTCTAGTTTTTGGGTTCTCATGATAGCCTCTTCTTCAAAAAAAGCCATGGATGTCGTGATGTCTTTGGATACATAAGGCACCAAGGACTTTAGCAACGACTTGAGAAAAAAATGCGGGAGGGAACTTAGCTTTGATTAATCTCTTTTGTCGACACCATTCTTAGATGTGATTCGAGATATGGATGGCTTCTGTTTTCTCGAATTTGGCCAACAACTCTATACTGACATCGTATCTTACCGGTAACTAGAAATGGCTTAATAAAACCATAGCCAAGTCGTTAAAGTAAGCATACTTCGAGCTATCAATCTCAATATACCATTTTGCAGCACCCCCTATAAGAGTGTTGAAACAAACATAATTGAACGAAGTCATCATTTAATGAGTTGGATGAGCACCATAAATGAAATATCGTAACATGATCACCTAGATATTCACTAGGCTTGCCTTCAAACTTAGGTATTATGAGGGAAACTTAGTCAGCATGGGGGGCCAACACAGATCATGAACAATAGGGTCATTCAAAAACCTTGACAATCCTAGAAAATGTAGAGTTTCCAGGAAAGGTATTCTAGGTTGTGGTGGATTCAAAAGAAAATAGGGGCCTGGATTTTGACTGGCACTGGATTGCTAGGAAATGTTTTCCTGTTGGCTAGGTTTTTTGTAGAAACCATTGTGGCCCTGGCCAGTAAAAGGAGTTTTTCTTGATTCTCATCGATGACTGATTCTCATAATTGGATGACATACCTTGTGTAGGGATTTCTCCCTGAATTGTATTCCAAGGACACTAGTTGGGGATTCCCAGAACCGACCCTCTTGGAATAGGTACTGAACCCTTCCTGGGGTTCCGCTGAGTATGGGAGGGGTTTCCCCTGATTGGAATCCCTTGCAAAGGAAATAAGGCCTGCCATGGATTTCCAAGACCTTGTGAGGATTAAACTCATGCCATCACTCTATGTGAAGGAATGAATCCTTGCATAGGGTTTGGTTGACCAAATACAGGGTTTCCCCCTACCGAGAAAGAATATGATGAGAAAGTTATTTCCAAACACATTGAAAAAATAAAAATACATAGACCCTACCAAATTCATATAGGATTGAGGTCCATGACTCCCCCCACTGAAAAAACTAGAGCTAGTGTTAAGCCTAGTTGGCTGCAAGAAAGTCCCTCCGAGCGAAGGGGATGGAGGAGGAATATCACCCCCATTGTAATGGATAACATTAAATGGGGCCATGGTGCCCACAAAATATCCTTGTAAGGGATAATTAGATATCCCTACCCCCAGAAAAACAATATGTACATTAGAGTAGGTTAAGGTCGAACTAGAGTCAAAACCCGACATCCCATATGAAAAGGGAGTGCCATACACATTTTGGATAGAGGGTACAATGGTCATAGTCATTGAGGGGACTGTGCCACTACCTAAGTTGTGGGTGTCTGTAAAACCATAGTCCTGATAGGTGGAGGTGGAGGAGGAGGCACAAAACCCCCTCCTGCAACAATTGAGATGGGAGTATGAGGATTCTCGGAAGATGCAACACTAGTTGCTTCCATCACCGCTCGAATAACAAACTGAAGTTCAAGTGAAGCCACCTCAAGAGGGACTATATTAATAAGAAGCAGCGCTGATAAGTCAGTGATCAGAGGGTTTGTGGACCTGAATGCTTCAGCTTCGAGGTCAAAAACAATGGACTCCTCTGGTGCAAGAAAGTATTCTCTAGGAGCTAGCTCAAGTATAGTTTCCTGTGACCGAGTCGCTTCAAATGAACCCTCTTGATCTAGCCTGCACCTCAACGGTGGTGGAGGTGGCTCCAAAGTCACTGGAGGCAGGCCTTGAATCCTACGCGAATGAAATAGTTATTGATCTTCCACCTTGTGAAATGATCAACTGACACTCTAAGGTTTAGCTAGCGTGAAACACATAGCACACACTAAAAAGTTCCCAACGAAAAATCAAGCAAACAATTGACTGGTGGGAAGAAAAATTACTGATTGATGAGATTTCTGTGGTGAGTAGTGTTTTAAGGCATGTTCAGAGAGACCACAATATTGTCAATGGATTGTCGACGTTTCAGATCCATATCAGGATTCATCATCAGGATAAGAAGCCTGGGTTTTAATTGGAGAGAAAAGTTGGTTATAAATACTAACAGCGTGGGGAGAATTATGTGTTGGTTGGAGTTTTTTGGTGAGGATCTTAGATTAGGTTTATTTAGGGTTTTTTCTAAAAATTGTTTAAATTTTTTTATAAAAAATTTAATTAAATGTTGGTAATCAATTAATTGAAGGTGTGAGTAAGTATGGAAATATTGATAATTTTTGTTTTAATATAGGTAATCATTTTAATTAAATATTGGTAGTCAATTAATTGAAGGTTTATTTAGGGGTTTTCCTAAAAAATAATTAATTTTTAGGAAAACCCCTAAATAAACCTTCAATTAATTGACTACCAATATTTAATCAAAATGATTACCTATATTAAAACAAAAATTACCAATATTTCCATACTTACTCACACCTTCAATTAATTGATTACCAACATTTAATTAAATTTTTAATAAAAAAATTTAAACAATTTTTAGAAAAAACCCTAAATAAACCTAATCTAAGATCCTCACCAAAAAACTCCAGCCGACACATAATTCTCCCCTCACCCTTAGTATTTATAACCAACTCTTCTCTCCAATTAAAGCCCAGGCTTCTTGTCTTGATGATGGATCTTGATTTGGATCTGAAATGTCGACAATCCATTGACAATACTATGTTCTCTCTGAACACGCCTAAGAATAATTACGCCAATTGACACTAGAGAAACTTACTGGTGCAAGTGTAACTCAAACACGAAAACACCCTTCTGGTATACTATGCAAAGTGTGATCTGACGTCTTCCCTAGGTACCGCGGTACACCCTCGCAGTCACCCGTGTAAGTCCCTAAAAACATGCAACTAGGTTGTGAGCTCACAGTCAGTCACCAGGAGGGTACAATCAACATTTGGGTTGATCATAATAAGCAAGATAAAAAAAAATCGAAGCCTTTCAAGGGTTCCGAAGGAAAATGGTCTAGAAGAAAACTGAGGATCTCAAATGGATTCAAGGTCCACGAGGCTCCATATTTAAATGCGATCAACATAAATCCCAAGAAATACCCTCAATATACGATCCCCACTACATTTGATCTGACTTTGGAAGGGTTATCTCCTCTACCTTTTCTCATGCGACCTCGTGTTTATCCCCTATGTTAGAGGGGGTCCCAACTAACTCTTATGAAACTAGACTCTGACACTCCCTATTACAAAATCTTATGTTTGTTTAAGCAACCTTGAAGAGTTTCCTCTCCACGCCTATTTCAATGCCCTAAAGCCTAGACTACTTGGTGAACCCTACAAGCAAAATTCTAGTTGATTTTAAGTGTTAATTAATGATTTTAAGTGGCTTGATTTACTCAAAAGGGTACAGTTGTGCAACTTATGGTTTTTTCAAGAGATGAAGGAGAAGAAATAAAATCTTTAGAACATTTGTGCAAAAAGAAAGCTAGGTTCTACAACTAAAAATGGCTTTTAATCTTTGTAAATGCAAACTTTTCGAAGTATAATCCAAGATCCTAAAATGCAAAAATTTTCCTAGAATGCGCTTTTCGTTTCACAATACAAATGAAAACTACTAAACTTTCAAAGAAATAGAGTAAAAGGAACTTTGGAAATGGAAATATTCTATTTTGTAATAAACAACCTATGCTACAACTACCAAACAAAAATGTATAACTGGATGCAATTGCATTTTTTTTTTGAATGCTTAAAAAAGAAAATCACAAGTAAATGATATTTTTTTCGTTTTTCAAAGCACAAATAAGGTAAAGAGAAAATAAACCCAAGACTAACACAGACCCTAAGCCACTTCTTGAAATCAGGGATTCACTGGAATCCACGAGAGGATCTAACACTTATAAGTTCACCCTAAACCCTAAAAGAAAACAAAAGAAATAAAGAAACAACAAGGGTTCTTTACAAACTGCAAGATAAACAAAATCATTAACACAACCAAACATAATCAACAGAGACCTTGAAGAGTTTAGGAAGGCCTGAGAAGTAAAGATATTATTTCTAGGAAAGAAAAAATATTTTTAAAAACCCTTCCAAAACACAGAGACACGTGATGTGCACGAGCAACCTGTGTATGTACGCAGGTTGTATATTATGTAAAACACATATGTACGTGTGCTATACAGAGGACAGGGCGTGTACACCTATGAAAGTTTTCAAAAAAGAAAATTTTTTGGATAGAAAACTGGGAAGGGGAGGCTAGTAGGCACCTACAAGGTGACCAAAGACCCAAAGTAACTCAGGAAACTCAAAAAACTAAAAAAGAAACTGAAAAATCAAATCAAACCAAAATCTCCCACTAAGACCCTAGAGAGACTCCCCATTGGAGTTTCCAATTTTGTTATGGGAAAATTCCCCCTAAACTGGATCTAAGGAATAGGCAAAGCAATAAATCCCTTAAAATATTGATCTATCTTTAATCTACCCCAAAACTATCTAGACTAAGTTTAATAGAAAGAGGGAAGAGAAGGTTAGTGAGTGCACCTTCAATCCTTACAGTTGATGTAGACCTCTTCCGCTTGTTGTTTCCTCCTAGATCACAGATCTCCTCCCAAAGCTAACCTACAAGGGGCTAATAATACAATGCAACAATATATACAATCTCTAATGATCACTTTTAAAATCCTAAATATAGATATAAATGCTCAAATTGATAAGAAAATGTAAACATAGGGTTTGGGACAAACATAATCTCTTTTATTCAAATTCAAGATAAAAAGGTTACAACCATTGCTTGCAACTGATCTATGAACCAAGTTTGGCCTCCTCTGTAGTGGCTCCAAGTGCATCAATCCCACATTAAACTCTCACAACCAACATAGCCTCAAGGGAAGGAATAAGGGTTGCATAGGGAGAATGGTTGGAGGGGAAAGCTGAGGCTAAAACTCAGAGCAAGATGCAAATCTTGGGCAATGAAAGGGAAGGGATTTTGGCAGAGTTTTATTATTCTCTTGTTCGTGTGTCTAAATGACTCCCCAAGACATTTTTTATATGATAAAAATATGGTTATTCGGTTTGGGGACGAGCTACAAGGGGTAAAATGGTTAGGAAACCCTCCATAGCCCGTAAACTCTGCCGAATTTCATGCAATTTTATATTTTTTGCAAATTTTAGAGGTAAAAGCGGGATAACTAGCATGCAAAAATCATGTGTATGCAGGCTAACTATCATGCAACACGCATGTGTATGCAATATATTAGTGCAACAGGGCATGTACACTATCCAAAAAATGGTTTTTTAGAAGGAAGCCTCAACAATATTTTTTGCAAAGTAGGCAAATGGATGGGCCAATGTCTTGGATGCATAGATGTGACATTTTTGGACTATAACACTTCTAAAGGGTGTTTTTTTTTAAATGGGCATAGTATTTCAAGTCTTGGACAACCAAATATGTTGAGGTTCTCATGCGCTCTACAGTGAGCACATGTCCCCATGTTAGAGCTAGAAGCTACCCCCCATGCCTAGGGGTAACTAGAGGAGATCATGTCTCATGGTCCACAATGGAGAACATGATCTTGACCATGATGATGATTAGCATGTCCACATATGATAGCTCGACAACCCCCTCATTTACCTTTACATATATAGGTCAACCAAGGCTCATCACATCCAAGCAACCCAGTGTATGGGAGATGGTAAGCCATATTCACCATGTGGTAAGTTAGTCCTTATTTCATTCAAACTGTTGTGATTACTTTTTCGGGCATGTGGACAAGGAACTTTGGTTGAATTTGGATAATGGATCATTGGATTGGGAAATTGTATTAGTTTCCTTGTTTCACCTTGGTGGTCAACTTCTATGCTCTAGTCTCGTGTTGTCACCGCCCAGGGAAAAAGGTACTACTGGGGGGCCCTCATAAGGGTAACATTTTGTTCCCCACCATACTTAACACTTTCTATTCTAGAGCCTCTCATAGTGTACTAAACTTCGGTAATGGGTCATGGTCCATTCTCTCATGCCAAGAGGGGCTAAAGGCCCAAAGGTTGATTTCATCTGCTAATAAAATAATAAGAAAACGATGCTAAAGAAAGAAAGGAATGATAGAAAAGGAGTAACAAAATCCAATCCAAACTTGAGTTCTACCCTTTCAATGCTCATCCTGGTCCCAAATAGCAATGCTATATCTTGAAACCTTATAAAAGGGGACTTGTAAATATGATAAGAAAACTAGTAATATGGATGATAAAGCGAGATTGGAAAAAATAACACCCACGAATGTGGTAACTCAAAAGAAAGTACACCCTCCACAAAGGCACTTAGAAATGGATTAAATGACACCATAATCCATGAAGTAAGCCCTAAAACCATATCACTATCACACTTACTCTTGAAGGATTTGTTTTTTTTTGCTTCCCTTAGGACCTATTCCTCTACCTGGGTTATTTTATTTCCTGTCTAGGTGGCACACCTAATAGGGTTGGATGAAGGCCTTTCCATACTTAAACTTGTCAACTCACATGGGGTCCTAGGATGGTATGATGCTTGAAGGGGATATTGAGGTGAATTGTATTACACGGCTTATATCTTAATTAAGTTACAACTTAACTTGCATGCTTTAAGGACTAATTTTTCTTATGAACCTTAGCTAACCTTGTCTTATAGATTTTTTTTTTGTCTTGGATGGCCCTGACATGGCTCTTTGAGGGACGTTTTGGGCTTGTATCCAAGATGTTGTGCCTTATTTGTAGGAACTTGTACCATGTGATGGAGAGAAGTGGGTCATCTAGTGACTCACCACCCTCAAACATCTTCTCTCACACCCTTGTAACCTTGGGCGATGGAAAGATGGACTTGGTATGAGAAAATTCATTCATGACGACACATAGATGGGTTGGAAGCCCATAGACTGGAAAGAGTACCCCAAGGATTATTTTTCACCAAGATTAGGGGCGTTGCAACAAAATATAGTCAGAGACATGGCAGAGATGAAATGCAACTCCCCAAGGTCTAGATGTAACACTTGGATCTTGGATGCTAGCTCTATTTTGGTGATGATTTCACCTTCTAGGGTATGTCATAAATAGGATTTGGTGATTTCCTTAGGGTACCGATGATTCATGGCATGAATTTCGATGAGGAGAGACATCACTTTCTCCCACCTTTTTCTAGATTGATGACATGTGGCCTTTGGAGGCCCCCTCCTCCCGTAAGGAGGATTGACGTCTCACATGTGTGGCTCATTATGATTTATTTTTTTCACTTTAGCATTTGTAAAAGGTTAAGTGAGGGGTCGAACCCACTAATATTTTGTAATGGACATATTCTGTGGACAAATTATGTTAGGGTATCCTCATATAAAAGTCTAGCCCTCACTTTCATTTTCATCATCATCTTTTCCTCACCATTGTGAGAACTACTTCTAAAATTTTCGGCCCCTAAGGGGTTATTGGTCTTTCTCTCTCATTCACTATACTTGGAATGGATCTCTTGTGAATGGTTGGCTTATTTTGGATGGATATTTCTACAATTATGGTTAAATGTTCTTGGTTTCTTGGATGAAGTAAGTAAATTTCTGCAATTATTTGTTATGCTATTGATGTTTATGGTGAAATTGCTATTTTGTTGCAAGAAGTCTTGTCTATTGAAACCTTAAGAGAATAACGTAAGTGCTTCTTCATATCACAAAGTATTGTTTATCTAAAATTGGTTAATTTTCCTTTCTAGGGTTAGAACCCTAAAGCCTAAGGTGCAAGCACTTTAGAATTTTATCCCTAGACAATTGATCTTTTACTTAGTTGAAGCTACAAGAACGAATAAATGATATATAAGGACCAAATGTGCTTGCACCCTAGACGTCTTTCTTCTCAAGATCTAAAGCCTAAGGCCCAAATGTGCTTGCACCTTAGGGTTTAGATCCTACCTGTTTGTTTCAAGTAGATCAAACTTCAAGATAAGATGCATTTGAGACTCCTTAGCCATGAAAAGGAACTAATCTTGAAGTAAATATTGTGGTGAAAGTGATTGATAAAACATCTCTCTCAAATCTCTCAAGTACTCTAATAAATCTAACCATAGAAAACTTGTAATATTTCTTGTTGTAATTGTTATAAAAGTTTTCTACAACCATCTAAAGCTACATTAATTTGTTGCATACACTCATCTAAAGGTGGCTTAACTCACTCAAAAATTTCCTTTAACATTTGGATAATACTCTATTGGTTATATGCTTACTTTTCATGGTCAATTGTGGTATTTCTGAGCACTAATTATTGTTGTTGTTACAAATCATTTACTGTTGTCATATAATTGTTTCCTTCTACAAATTTGAAACAACCATTGCAATTTATCTTGTCTAGTGTCTAAAGAGGTTATTTTTGCATATTTTAGCTTGGTAATTGTCATATATATGCTGCAAAGTGTTCTTGTTCTGGTTGGGAGGTACAAAAATCACCTTCAACATCTTCTTTTTCCTATACCTAGACCAATAAACAAATGACTAAGATAGGGGATGGTAGATTTGGCTACTAAACTTGATATTTGATCCCTTGAGGTCACTAGGGAAGCCTCCCTTGTGGTGGAACTCTTTCATCACTAAAACGAGGGTAGTTTCTTCCATTGTTACGCAATATTTGGGAATATTGTGGTGGGATTTGCACAAGTAAAAATCATGCGATAAAAAGGCTCCCACAAGGTAAGGAGATTGATCAAATGTGTCCCTTTTGGATGAGATCTTGAATCTAATGTTCGATTTATTCATTCTCCATAAGAGACAATTTGTATATTGGTCCATTATATAAAGGAGAACCATATATCAAATCAATTGAATGCTTGATATGGAAATGCATAGGCACCCGTACAAGCAAAGTGAATATATATTTGTAATCTTCCACTATACCGTCCACCTGCTTATGCTATGTAGAGAGTCCCTTTACAAAGGTCATGGAAATCACAATTATCTTCCATTCACCCTCTAATTAAATCACAAAGAGGACAAATCTCTTGGTCTAAGAGATTACTTCCCTACACTGTTTCGTTGAGATAAAGGAAATTGTAGTAGTTAGAACTACATTTGGTACTCTATAGAGATTACCTACCAAATTTTAAATGACACTACAAGTCCTAGACTCATAAAAAACATGGTTTTTCCAAATATAAGGTTGTCCTAAAAGAAAATAGTAATATTTAAGTGGGGAAACATCACACAATACCTCATCTTTGAAGGGTTTGATGTTGTAGGGAAAGTAGCATTGTCGAATAACATAGATGTCTCATCCCTAGCTTAACCAATCAATGATGTATGCTTAGAGGTGTGTCTTTGTCGACAAATTAAATCTCTTAATGACCTTGGTTGAGATCAAGTTTTTCTTTCTAATGTTGTCATTAATGAAATGTAGTAGAGTCCTCTTCACCCTTTGTCGAGATCCTTTGGATATTCTAGTTGGATCTTTCTAGATGCGATGATACCATTGGGGTTTGTGTCAATGATCCTCTTTCCCTTATCTAGTTTCAAATCATAGTTTGAGACAAATTATAACTTTGAGGCTTTCAAGTCATCCAACAATCACTGATTTGAGCGACATTCATCAGTGTTGTGCCAAGAGGTTTTGTGGAGCTCACACCACTTTCCAATGTCCTTCTTCAACTTTCCATTACCTTTATTTTCATGCAGTTTAGATTGGTTGTCCTGAGGTTGGATATTATTTCTCTATCATTTATCTGTAATTTAGGACCACCTTTACCATGTTTATGCTATGGTGGACTTGCAAAACCAAACTCCCACTTATTCTTCTACTTGATTTTGATAGCATATTGATAAATGGATCCCGGTGAGGAGATGCCTAGGAACTCCATATTTGTTTAGATGTACCTATGGAGGCCAATATAATACTTTGAGACCAAGTGCCACTCAAATTATTTGAAACTATATTTGAGCACAAGGTATGGAAGATATTGGTGAACTCTAGCACCATCTAGTCCCTTTCCTAGCAAAAAGTTGTCCATCTCGTGTATTGATCGTCATAGTTTCTAAAAGGGTACAATTACTCCATGAGGGCATAAAAAAACTCCACCCAAGTGGTTTTTGTCCTAAATGTTGTAGACTCATCCCTAACATGTCATTCCTAGTAGCATTCCCACCAATTTTTGACACAGGGAAGGGACTTAAGGAGTTCAAACATAATATTTTCATTGTCAGAAATTTTTTGAACAAAATAATAACTCTAACAGATTTAACCATTTCTCCAAAGCATCTGCATTTATATAGCCTTCAAATAAAGGAATTTCAATGGTAACTTATACCTTGAAGGGTGTCTCACCTCTAAAATTGTTTCTAGTTGAAGGTGCCTCTGGTACCATTGATAATTGTTGAAGGATCTGGGTGTAATTATCCATCATCTCATTCCTTTATCATGTGAGGGATTCCTTGAGCAATATCTTGATAGGATATCCTTATTTATCATCTCTATTTTATTCCACCATGGGAGGTCACTTGGGCCAACAAGAGTGGTCTTCCATAAGTTCAGTTAGTCCAAGACCCAAGTCCCTATACCTAGACCTCATCGAGGACATGCATGAAGAAATAACAAAGAGAAATTTGATCTAATACCACTGATATGGATTATGTAGAGAATGGAATATAGGAATAAATATAAATGGAAACACACATATACATATATTATAAAAATCATAGTGATACATCAGAACCCAAATTCTATTAAGAAATGAAATGGAAAAAGACTACAAAATGTAAAGAAATTCAAAATAGCTAGAATGATTGTAGCTTATATCTAAATATAGATGTGTTAGCTATGCTCCATTAAAAGAAGACATTACAAGATGCCACAAGTTCCTTTTAACATAAAGTATGATTCCATAGGATTAAAAAAAACCTAACCCTAGGAATGATGTGTCAAAAGGAATTTGGCCCCAAGGAGGCTAGTTGATATGTCGACTTCCCGAGGGAACAACTTTTTCATACAAGCTTAATTTAAGGAATTTATTGGATCATTAAAAATATTAATTCATGGTCTATGATTTTGGCATTCCACACTATGTACTAAATTGTCGAAAACACAAGGGAAACTCCCAAAAATGCATTGGAAATTTGGGACCTAAAAAACTGTAGTAAAACCACCAAGATGTGGAACCATGCTAAATTAGTGGAATAGGTGGGTAGCCACCGGTATCCACCTGGATCAACACATGAACTATTTATCCATGAAGAGGATCAAATATAATTTAAGTAAAGTCCCAAATATTATATGAAGAACAAATAAAAATAAAGTTTTCCAAGGCAATCTCAAGTTTTAGACCTAAAAGCCAATTGTTGGCCTATAGTATACCATTTTGTGGGTAAACACCATTTATAGAGTTAATAACCATTGTATGGTTTCAATTTGAAAACACACACAAAGTTGTTTTTACCTGCCAAAAATACATTCCTGGATGGGTATACTTCTATGTTTATATAGAGGTTAGAGCCACATAGGGAAAGTTCATGTGCTAGTTAAGTGTTTCCTCCATCCAAAACTATGTAATTTTTTATGTGCATTTAAAATTTACCTTGGAATTAATTTGTTTCAATCCCACTTATTCACCCCTATAAGTATCACATGATGTAATCAATGATAAGTGGACTATTCATATTCATGAGAAATTGGTCATTCTAATTAGTTCTCACAAGACATGGTTCATGCATCAATGGCTTACACTATGAAAATAATCACAAAAATGATATTTCATATGTAGGAATGCAGAAGCCCCTCAAAACTTAAATAAAAGATTCAAGGGAGATCTAAATGAATAGTTCATAAGCAACAATATTTTTTAAGTATTTTCAATTGCAATAGCAAGCTAAGTGGTCTTAACTATGAGGGAAATTCCATGGTTAAGCATGCTTGAGCTAAAACAATCTTAGTATGGGTGACCTTCCTATGAAGTCCTAGTTACTGGGTGCAAGTCCTAGAGGTGATGATTGACACTTTGTGATTCATTTCATGAGTCTCAATCCCACTTCTTCACCACTATAACTCACATCACCCAATTCAATGAGCATTAATTGGACTATTCAAATTCATGAAAAAATCACCATTTCGATTAGTTCCCATGGGACACAATCCATGCAATAATGACTTACTCTATCGATATAATCCAAAAAATGGTATTTCATATGTTGGACTACAAAATCCCCTTCAAAGCTTAATTAAAAGAATCAAATGAGCTCTAAATGAATAGTTCATAAGGCATAATACTTTCTAAGGTTTTTCAAATGGGGTAGTAAGCTAAGTGGCTTAACTAGTGGGGAAATCCATGGTTAAGTGTGCTTGAGCTAGAGTAGTCTTGGTGTTATCACCCTATAAGTTATAGAATAACTAGTGACTGGGATATTATCTATCTCTAGTGTTTTTGTTGACAAATGATCTTTCATTCTGCAAATAATTTGAAAGAAGAAAGAAGAAAGAAAAAGAAAAAAGAAAAAGAAAGGAAAAAGAAAAAGAAAAGAAAAGAGGGCATAAAAGAATTTCAATAAAAGCCCCATGCAATAATAGTAACTTGGTCCATACCTTTCAAGCATGTCCAAGTTCTTTTTTAAATTTGATGTTGATAGGGTAGTGAATGAATTTGGATAAACAATTTAATCTTAGCCAAAGTGTCTAGGTAGATTAGTGAATAAATCTGGCCAGACTGTCTAATCTTGGTCAGATAGCCTCAGGGTAGAGTAAATTCTTAACCCAACAGTCTAATCTGGGTTAATTGTCATAGGAAGATAGGTTAGAATGTAGGCTGGTTGCTTTGTTGCTTCATTTCAATAAGAACCAGTTTGATGTAAGTATTGCACCATGTTTTCATATGCTTAAAAGGATCGTTTGTCTAACCCCTTGGTGGTGCCTACTTGGAAAACATTGGAAAAACCCATAAAAAGAATTTATCCTAAGTTTTTCTCCAGCGCATGTGTTTTCCACCCCCCATTTAAGCCCCTTGCACATATCAATGGTCCCGAACATGGCACCCAGATCTACGGTGGACAGAGCATTCCGGACCCCCCCGACCATTCTGCTTTTAACCAAGGGAGGGGTCCGGAATCGATGATAAGACTCACACTCATCTAGACGGCTCAAGATCGAGCGCTCAAATCAACGGTCAATATTGGATTCTGGACCCCCCCGTTCGTTCTGCCTTTAATGGAGGGGGGGGGGGGGGGGGGGGG
>ML806047.1:60452-87271 GCA_009831015.1 Picea engelmannii | reverse complement strand
GGTTTGAATACAAAATAAGGTAGCAAGAGATCCCCAAACTTAATATATAGATAATGAAATATTCCATGGATTTGATATTATATAAGGAATCTATAGAAAAATGTTCTTTTATATTTATATTTTAAGGGAACAAAGTCAACATATTCTATATTTTCATATAATATGATGGTTAGTTTCAACTCATAAGTGATGGGAACACACCCTTAGTTGTCGTAAGGAAGATCATAATGTCATGTAACTAGTTTTTTTCAAGTAGTAAGGATAAGTAATTATACCATTAATAATTTAATAATTTGTAGGAAGTGTTCATCATAAAGTTTGTCTTAGGGTTGGGAGGTTATGATGATAAACCTATGTGATCCATATGAACTATTAATAAATATTAATTTGGATTATCCTATTAAACCTCTCCTTTAAGACAATAAATTGTTGGGGATCTAGGGAGTATTTGTACAAAGGGAGCTAATCAATGAACATACCAACTAATTAGAGAAAAGGAATGGTTTTAGATTATTAATGTCATCTTTGTTCAAAAATGCCTATGGAAGAGATCTCTTTTGGAGAATAGAGAGATGGACAACGATATCTCTCTTGACTTGAATATTGATCTAAAATTACTATTGGGCATAATGTGGATTTTATACATTAATATTTAGTAGTTTTACTAGTTGATAAACAAATTGTTCTTACATTTAGTTGACTATTACAATTGATATTTTTGTCCAATCCTAAGCATCAAGTGATTCACCTTGATAATTATAATTTTTCCTTTTAATTATTTGGATGATTGTTTTATCGCATAATAGCTTTATTATAAGTTTTTCCTATCTCTTGCTTGGTTATATTTTTCATTATTTGACTCCATTTTGTCTCTTGTTTGAAAAAAAGATAATTTCAAGTTGAATAAAAACTCTTCAGAATCATGCAATTCAAATTTTGTCAAAAATGAATATGTTTAATTTGTATTTAAAATCAACCCCTTTTTCTATATATTTTTAATTAATAATTAAAAATCATAAATTAAAAAAACTTTATAAAAATCTTAACTTAAAAGAGAAAGTAATCACATCATTCAGATAAGAAAGAAAATATTTTTTAAATATTAATATAGATGTTATCATATGAGGAAGGTTCATGACGTTACTTAAGACATGGAGGAGGCCTCAACCTTTATTTGTAATAAAATTTCAATGTTACATGAAGAGGACTTTTGAATGTTAGTTGGAGCATTAGAGCGATTATGATGAAATTACATATTGTTTTTGTCAAATGGTTTTAAGGGTTCTTCCTCAATAGTTTTGTCTTTTGTGTTGGATTATGCAATCTAGATATTTTAAGTATGTTTCTTTGGTCGATTTCTATTTTGGTTTTTTTTTGAGTTGAGTATTTTATTATCTATTTTTTAATAGATATGTAATGATTATAATAATTAAAAAAAAATTAATGGGGTATTAGGGAAGAGAATGGTGGAGGTTGCCATTTAGATAGAGGAAATGAAGGGATTGAAGGACATTAGGAAAAGGTGATGAGGAGTGAGTGATGTTGAAGGACATTCACGAATCACGTTCATTTGGAAAACATGATTAATATATGACACTTTCATTATCATGAGACAACCTTTTCCAAAAAAAAAATCATTACTCAAAGTATTGAATGGTCAAGGAAATGCATGAAAAGGAGTTTAATGTAACGGGGTTGAGAAGAATGAGAGTGCATTTGGAATAATTGGTAGTTGGCATTCACCTATAACATTGGTGGAAAGGGATATTACCTTTCCCATGGCTAGCATTTTAATTATTTCCATGGACTATAGAAAAATAGTGTTCAGTCAGGAGACTAAGAACATAAGAAGACCACCTAGGGGTAAGAGTCAAAAGAAGATAAGAAAGGGACCGTATCCTTATAAGGGTTTCAATAAATATTATCACCTCATACTAGACTCGACATTTGGAAGTCATGGGAAGGGAGGTTGATTCCATGGAAGATAGAGTTAGAATAAAGAGGAGGATAACTTTAATGTTGAGGTATATGTATAAATTAGGAAACTTGTTCCATATGTTGGCTTTTCTAATAGTATGGAATATAAGTATACTAAAACTATAGATTTTTATTGACATATCAAGAATTTATTATCCTGTGGAATTGAAGCAAAAGGCTTCGAAAGAATAAGGATGTTGTTCTTTAAAGGCTAGACCAATTGGACTCCATGTATGGAACCCTCATTAATTATATCTAGGGCATTGAGTTGGTAAACAAAGAAGCAATAGGGGAAGATGTAGAGGTAGAGGGACCAACAATGATAAGTGATGTTGATCCACTAGCAATAGAAGAAGAAGACCACTCCAAGGAGGTGAGAGTCACTCCATCAACTCAGATCAAAGTGGATTCATATCCCAAAGACTAACACCCATAAAGGGGGTTACACTCAAGGGGGATACCTACCCTTCGAGCCTCATCACAATGGGTTAAATATATAAACATGTACAACTTCTACCCCTCGTTGGTTTTGAACCTGTAACCTCCAAAAAGAAAACACATATTCTTAACCATTAGACCACTCAAAGTACACTAGTGGAATTTTATTTTGATGCATCAATAAAATTACAATAAGAATAGTCTCTCTTAATATTTAAAAGGTCTAAAAGTTCTCTAAAATTATACAAATTTTCAGATAATCAACTTATAAAACTTACTTACAACTACTCACATGCAACATGGCAGGATTATCCTTAACTATTTTCTATTCATATTACCTCATCTTTTTCTTTTTATCACTTTCCCTCTTAATACCTACTTTATTTTTAACTTTGATTTTTGCATCTTTCTTTTGACTTTTGTTTCTTCATTTCTTACCTAGGGTTTTTGTTTTTACTTACAAACATTTCTTACCTAATTATTGTTATTTTTTTTTCTCATTTTTGTTGTTGTTTTCCTTCACATTGTATGTCACCTTGAACTCATCTTTATGGCTAACATTTTTCCATTTAGTGGATTGTTGATTTTTTTTTTCTCTTCCTTTTTTTTGATAAATTTTGTTAACAATACCTTAATTAGCAATTCCATCAAGGATTTAGAAAGTATTTCCTTCTTGAAATTCAACCCAAAAATCTTCGGTTTTTACATAACTTACTCTTTTATTTCTTGTAATTTTCTTTTCATTTCTAACTTTGTCATATTACCACACTAGATGGTAACTCCATTCCCCACTCAATATTGTTCTAATACATGCCAAAGACATGTAACAAGAATTACAAACTAAACAACTTCATTCCTAATTTAAACAACATTTCTTGAAATTCAACCCACAAATCTTTGGTTTTTTCATAACTTACTCTTTTATTTCTTGTATTTTTCTTTTCATTTCTAACTTTTTCATATTATCACACTAGATGGTAACTCCATTCCCCACTCAAAATTGTTCTAATACATGCCATAACTTTGTCATATTATCACACTAGATAGTAACTCCATTCCCCACTCAAGATTGTTCTAATACATGCCAAAAACATATAACAAGAATACGAACTAAACTATTTCATTCCTAATTTAAACAACATGGCTATCCAAACTCCACGCCCATGAAATTAGGGGATGAATTACATGACTTACCCAAATTTACCTTTGGTAAATTACCTATTTATATTAATAATAGGTTTGTGAGAGTTGAGGATCATATCTAATGCTTATTTGAAGTTTGTCTCACCTTCATAAAGAATGATGTAAAGATTGTATATCAAAATGAAGCCTTACAATCTATGGAAGGTATTCCCATTTGAGACAGATAGTTACTAAACCCAAATTTTATTATCTGTCGTGTAATTGACCAAAAGATTAAAAGTTTTTAAGAGTGAATAAATTTTGTATATTTATGAAGGTCTTAAAATCGACAATTGTACTCACAAAAGAAATAAAAATATCAAATTATAAAAATGTCAAATTTGTTGGTGTTTGTTAAGTCCTAATTTAAGGATGAGGGCTTCAACTCCCAAGTTGAAGAGAAACAATATTGTGTTTCAATTTTTAGTAGTTTTCTTGCAATTTGTTTATCTTGTATGAAATAAAGTTCATAGTGATTGTAAAAGAAAATTTTAACATAGATCATGAATATACATTAAAAGTAAATATGTTTATAAGGGATTATTGAAGTTATAATTATTGGGAGTGTTAAAAACCTAATATGTTAGGTTTATGGTATTTTTTATTTGAGAAGTATCATGTCTCTATAGTATACTTGCCCGAATCTTGTGATTGTGCATCTCTTGAGGGCATGCAACACCACGATGTTTCTCACTTGGTTGCTTGACAATACTAAAGATACTTCATCTAGATCATGTCTCTTCACCTGGAGAATACCCATACTTAGTTCTAGGCTACGGACGAGTCACACTCCTACTCTAGTACAACTCTTGTATACTTAGACAATTTGTTAATAGTCTTAAAACTTAGTCATTTAAGCATACATCCATGAAATGAACAGAACAATTAGAAAACAAACAAGAGACACACAAATATAATGTAAGTGACACAAAACATGCCTAACACATGGATAAGTCTTATTATTGTGAAACAATTATAATATGAGCACTATCGACTTGGTTTACAACTTGGGTAGAGTCACACTACTCACATCACCTCACCAAGGAATTCATACACAGATTTGTCACACAAAGACTCGTCTTTCGTAACAACTTTTGCAACTCCTACGGTGCACCAAAATGTTTTCCCACCATGGACTCACTGTATCTTCTTTGTCACGAGATTTCACACAGACCTATGATTCTGTCTCATAGCTGCCTCACCCAAACCTGTGACAAGAATTCACCAAACTCGGCCCAAAAAAAAGGCCACCCAAATCTGTTCACATAATCACCTCAAGGAAACACAAGTCCTCTAATGTGGAGTGACGTATCTTCTTGAGGTATCTCACCCCTCTGTGTCCAAGTCTACCTCAGAATCACAGAGCTAATCTTTCTCTCCTTATTGTTCAAATATGTCTTCCTTGGTTGTGTGCCCTTGTTCTCTTATATGGACTCCAAAGATCACCATCACAAATTGTTGAATCCTTTGGGTGTGTCATGCCCCTTTGTGAACCATCACACACAAACGAATCGTCGTGCCTCTTTGTGAACCTGGTGCACCCATCAACTGTTGAGTCCCTTGGGACCAACATGCCCCAACCTTATTGTGCTCCTCATGTCGATGTGCCCCGACCACTTTGGTTCATCCATTCTTTTAGTCACTTCCACCCAATGCTTTTTCTCATTCTTGGGAAATCCCCTTGGAGTGTTCACATGGCCAATGCACCCACTTTCCCAACTAGTGTGGCTCCTAGGTGTTGAAGCAACCCAAAGTTCCATTTCCTTGAGGACTTGGGCGAGGGTCTCCATTCCCTTTTATCCGACGAACTTACATCCCCCTCCCACCTCAAGTCATTTTCGTCCCTGGAAACATCCACAAAATCTATGATATATAAGTCTCTACCCGAAATCATGCCTCCATCGCAACTAATTCTATTGGAAACCCCAAGTTTCGTGCCAACTAGAAACCCCAAATTCTGCTAAAGTGGAAAGCCCAAGTTTCCTTATGAAGTGGAAAACCTAAGTTCCAACTCACACTGCAATCATCTGCAATCTATGCAACCATCCACATTTCCCTCTACCAAAATTTGTGTGCAACCAATATGTCTACTACAATGGAAGTATGTCTCCTCCCCAACTCTATTCGCAATTCCCAAGATTTCATTGTCCTATTTCAATGATCACTCTTCGTGGTGTTTCCTCAACTACTGTTGCAACCTTAATGAAAACTTCAAAAATTTCTAACTGTTGAACTTATATGAATTTGTTGTCACATCCATACTTCAACCAACTCTATCATGTCTCTGCACAATCCTAGCCTCAAGTCCTACACTGGTTGGGTAGCTAGTCTAATTGTCGCGTCTAGTTCTTGAAATGTGCATCTTCGTGCCCAATCTTAGTATTTTTTGTTTGCAGCTATGTGAATATTGCAAATGGTCACCTCTTGAGGGTGTGTGGCACCACAATGTTTCTCACTTGGTTGCTTGATAATATTAAGGATACTTTTTCTAGACTATGCCTCTTCACCTAGAGCATACCCATGCTCCATTCTAGGTTATGGGTGAATCACACTCCTACTCTAGTGCAACTCTTTTATACTTAGACAATTTGTTAACAATGTTAACACTTAGTCATTTAAGAATACATCCATGAAAGTAAGAGAACACTTGTGAAACAAACAAGAGACACATAGATATAGTGTGGGAGACATCAAACGTGCATAACACATAACTAAGTATTATTATTGAAAAAAAATTGCAATATGAGAATTATCGATTCGGTTTACAACTGAGGTAATGTCACACAACTTTCCTTACCTCACCAAGACACTCATACAACAATTCATCACACCAATATTCATCCATCATAACAAATTTTGAAACGCCTGGAGTGCACCCTAGACATGTTCCCACCACAAACTCATTGTCTCTTCTCTGTCACAAAGCTTCACACATACTTGCAATTTTGTCTCATAGTTGTCTCACCCAGACGTGCGACAAGACTTCCCCAAACTCGTCCCAAAAAAATATCACCCCAACTCTATCCACATAATCACCTCAAGGAAGCACAAGTCCTCCCATGTGGAGCGACTTGTCTCCTTGAGGGTGCTTTCCCCTCTTCGTCCAAGTCTTGCTCAGAATCACATAATTAATATTTCTCTCCTTTTTTTTCAAATCTGCATTCCTTGGTTGTGTGCCCTTGTTCTCATATGAACTCCAAAGGTCACCATCATGAATCATCACATCATTTGGATGAGTCGCACCCCTTCGCGAACCATCACGCCCAAATAAATCTTCATTCCCCTTCGTGGACCCAGTGCACCCATCAATTGTCGCATCCCTTGAAACCGATGTGCCCCAACCTTGGTGCGCTCCTCATGTCGACGTACCACAACCTCTTTGGCACACCCCTTCTCTTGGTCACTTCCACCCCATGCTTCACCTCATGCTTGGGAAATCACCTTGGCACATTTTCATGGCCAAGACACCCACTTTTCCAACTAGTGTGACTCTTGGGTGCCAAACCACCCAAATTTTCGTCTCCTTGAGGACCTACGAGAGGGTCTCTGCACCATTCTACCCAAAGACCTTATAAGAAGGCATATGAAAATTCAAATGAATAGGAATTGTCATCGATAGTTCTAAGAGACCTCTTGGAAGATGAATCAAAAGGTTGATATCATGTGCATTCTAACAGTGGTATCATAGGCCTATAGTTCTTAGGGCCTGAATTGACCTATGGTAGTTGTCCATAGTTGAGTTTGTCTCATCCAGAAATGCCTCTATCTCATTTATTTGTTGAGTATGTGTTATATTCTTTGCATGACTAGCTATAGTGTTTGCTACGTTGCGTCGGGCGTGCAGGGGGGTTTGATAGGGAGTTGCTAGGCCCCCCCTTTGTGGGTTGCAGGGGGGCGATATCCCTTGAGAATTTTATGTTACCTCGGGAAACATGTCACATTTTTTCCTCATTTTTTGTGTCACCTCGATTTTCATGTCCATTGTTGGGAAGTTTTTCGGCACATGGTTTTTGCTGATGGTTTTCTATTTCTGGTTAAGGAATTAGGGTTGTTGACTAATCTAGGTCATTGGGTTAGGGTTTTGTATGTCGTTGGCTCCTATATGTATATTTTATTGTAATAATGTATCACTATGAATAAATATAGAATATGTTGGTTTTCCCGGTTTGTGTTTCCAAGGGAAAAAACTTTGTGTAATGTGTGTATTTTCCATTGTATCTTTTATGTTCTTTTATTGAAAATCTATTTGCAATAAAATATTGTACAAGGTTAAAATCTACATTTGGTATCATAGCTTTGTTGGCTTCAGGGGGATGCCTTTGTGGTCAAGGGTTTGGCTCGAGACTGTGATAAGCCTTGTTATAGTGGGATATATGTGGTATTGATTTTTTCAGATGAAAAGAAATGGTGAGTAGCTCAAAAATGGAGATCGAGAAGTTTAATGGGAAACTTTTTGAGTTGTGGAAGCTCAATATGGAAGATCTATCGGTGGATAGAGATCAATGGATCATAGTGGATCTAGGTACTGCATCTATAGTAAATTTAGAAGTTGAATGGAAAAATTTGGATTGGAAGGCGAAGAGCACAATCTGATTGTGTCTCTTAGATTTAGTATTATTGAATGTGTTCGAGGAAGCTATAGCCAAAGATTTATGGGATAAGTTGGGGAATTTGTATCAATCTAAGTCCCTAGTAAATAAATTATTCATGAGAAAGAAGTTGTATAACTTGAGGATGAGAGATGGAGACTCAGTGGCAGAGCATTTGAATGCATTCAATACTGTGGTAAGTCAGTTAGTATATGTTGAGATTAAAATTTCATATGAAGATAAGTGTATTAGTCTATTGTTTTCTTTAATAGACTCATGAGATAGCTTGTTTTTGGCCATAGGTAGTAATACAATTTCCTTGATTTTTTATGAAGTGGTCTCATCCTTGTTGTCGGAGGAAATGAGAAGGAAGAACATGGAAGGAAAGAGCACAACTGCATTATTTGCAAGAGGATGCTCCCAGGAAAGAAATAGATCTAAGTCCTTAAGTGGGAGATCTAAGTCTAAGGGAAGATCTAAGTCTCCCGTAAATTTTGTAAAGGTATGTTGGAGATGTGGAAAATAAGGGCACTACAAGAAGCAGTGTAGATCCAAAGTTAAGAAAAAGAAGGGATCTGAAGAATCTCCTTCTACAGAAGAAAAGACCTCCAAGGAAGAAGGAGGGGATGTGTACTTGGCTTCTTCAATCACACATGCAGATCATGAGGCATGGTTGGTTGACTCGGGTGCATCCTTTCATATGACTCCCCACAGGGAATGGTTCTGTGAATATGAAAGGTATGATGGAGGTAATGTTTTCCTAGGTGATGAATCGACAACCAAAATCATAGTTTGAGGAAAAGTCAAGTTGAGGATCATATATGGAAGGATTATAACACTAATTGATGTTCTGCACATCATAGGATTGGTCAAAAAAAAAATTTGTAAGAAAAATGGACGATGCAAGGGTAAAAACAATATTTGAAGAGGAAACCTGCAAGATGGTTCAAGGAGCAATGGTGTTGTTGAAGGGAGTTCAGTTTGGAACTCTATATAATCTGCAAGGAAGAACCATTAGTGATGGGTGTAATAGTTCCATTGTTCATGATATTGGAGTTGAAGAAGAAATAACTCCTATAGTCTCTGGAGAAAAGGTTATGCTGTGGCATCAAAGATTGGGGCATATCAGAGAGAAGGGTCTTCAAATACTACACAGTAAAGGTATGTCTAATTGTTCTCTAGATTTTGATTTCTATGAACATTGTGTATATGGAAAGCATAATCAGGTAAGATTCGCCTTTGGTGCAATGAGGGAATAAGGAATTTTACAGCTAGTTCACAGTGATGTGTTTGGACCTGTGTCGGTTCCATCATTAGGAAAATCTGTGTACTATGTCTCATTTATAGATGATTTCTCAAGGAATACTTGGATATATTTCCTTAGGAATAAATATAAAGTCTTTGATAGTTTTAAAGAATTTCAGTCTCTTGTTGAGAATCAAACAGAGAAAATAATTAAGGTGTTGAGGATAGATAATGGTGGGGAGTTATGGGGGAATGAATTTGAATAATTCTATAAGAAGTGTGGTATAGAAAGGAAAAAGACTATCCATATACACCTTAGCATAATGGAGTTGCAGAAAGGATGAACAAGATACTGATGGAAAAAGCAAGGTGCATGCTCAATGGTGTTGAGTTAAGGAAAGAATGTTGGGCAGAGGCAGTGGGTACTACATGTTACCTAGTCAACAAATCACCCTCATCATCGTTGGATGACAAGAATCCACAAGAGGTATGGATTGGTAAGAAACCTTCTCTCACACATCTCAAGGTATTTGGCTGTGAGGCCTATGTTCATGTTCCAAAGGAAAACAAGAGTAAGCTAGATAAGAAGGATGAAAAGTGTATCTTTATTGGGTATAAATATGGTCTCAAATGTTATAAGCTTTGGAACTGAGAAAATAAGAAGGTTGTGTATATCCAAGATGTGGTATTTAGAGAAATGAAGGATGGTGTTAAACAAGAAATCCTACCAAGTAAGGAAGAACCAGAGAAAATAGAGTTTGATTTAAAGGATGACGAATCAAACTCTACAAAAGAACATGAATCAGAAGAAGAAGATCCTCATACTCCGATATTGAGGAGATTGGTTTGAGAAAGAAGGCTACCGGAAAGGTATACTCCATCTTATTTTCGTTCAAATTTTTCTTTGTCTATCACTGATGATGATCCTAGAACTGTTAGGGAGGTAGTGGATTCAAAGGATAGAAAGCTCTAGAAAAAGGCCATGGATGAAGAAATGGCAGCCTTGGATAAGAAATGAGGCTTGGGATCTAGTGGAGTTTCCAACTGAAAGAAATCCCATTGGAAACAAATGGGTATTTAAAAAGAAGTTGAATGTAGAAGGAAAAGTGGAGAAATACAAAGCTCGGTTAGTAGAAAAGGGTTATTCCCGGGTTGAGGGAATTGATTTTGGTGAGATTTTTTCTTCTGTTGCTAAGTTAACTTCTATAATATTTATGTTATTTGTTGTTGTTGCTTTTGATTTTGAAGTAGAACAAATGGATGTGAAGACAACATTCCTACATGGGGATCTGGAAGAAGAAATCTATACGAAGCGGACAAAAGGATTTGTTGTGAAGGGAAAAAAGGAGCTGATATGCAAGATAAAAAATTCCCTTTATGGTTTAAAACAATCACCAAGGATGTGGTATCAAAAATTTGATACTTATATGCTGGGACTTGGGCTTCAAAAGAAACAAAGAGGACCATTGTGTGTATTTTAAATTAATTGGTGATCATTTGATTTATTTGGTCTTGTATGTTGATGACATGTTTATGATAGGAAACAACAAGAAGATTATCCAGGATGTGAAAACTCAGTTCTCCTCTAAATTCGACATGAAGGATCCTGGTGCTTCAAATTTCATTTTGGGCATGGAAATTAAAAGAGATCGAAAAAAAGAGGAAACTCTAGTTAAATCAGAGAAAATATGTTGAGACAATATTGCATAGGTTTAATATGCAAGAATGTAAATCGTTCAAGGTCGTTATTCCTCTTGGTGTAAAGCTATTTGTTGATCAATGTCCCAAGACACAAGAAGAGGAGGAGGACATGTCTCGTGTTCCATATGCTAGTGTAGTTGACAGTTTTATGTATGCAATGGTCTATACTAGAACGAACATTGAACGTGCAATGGGAGTTTTGAGCATGTATATGTCAAAACCAGGGAAGGAGGATTGGACAACAATAAAAAGGGTTTTCAGGTATTTGCACGGCACGGCTAGCTATGGATTGTGCTACCAAGGAAGAGAAGGATTGGATAGAGTGTTGGACATACATGTCTTTGTGGATGCAAACTGGGCCAAAGATATGGATCATAGGAGATCTACGAGTGCGTATGTGTTTAACATGTTTGGAGGAGCATTCAGTTGGATGAGAAAAATACAGGTTGTGGTGGCACTTTCAACTATAGAAGTTGAATACATGGGAGCCACTCATGCAAGTAAGGAAGCAATATGGTTACAAATATTATGTTCAGGTATTGGGTTGGTACAACAAGCTGTAAGGATATATTGTGATAGTCAGATTGCAAATTTTCTAGCAAAAAACCTAACTTATCATTCAAATACAAAGCATATTGATATTCAATATCACTTTGTGAGAGACATGGTTGAATAAAATAAAGTGTTTTTGATGAAGCTAGACACTTTGAATAATGTTGTAGATTAATTAAAAAAATCTATGAGCACTGAGAAGTTCTCTTGGTGTAGAGGATCCATGGGCATTTATGCCCTGGATTTTTGACTATGTAACCATGTAACCCCCTGTATGAAAAGAAAACAACAAGTGGGAGAATGTTGTTGAATTTTTACTTATACAACTAGAATTTACAATTCTTATTTATTATTACAATCATTTATCACATTAGATACATAAATAAGATCACTGAAAGAGAGGAAATCACAGAAATAATAGAGACACACATTTTATCCCGGGAAACCCTCATGGGGGAGAAAAACCAGCAACAACTTCCTTAATATAGATAGACCAAAGACCGAACAAAAGATCCTCCTCTACTCCTTCACTAGGAAGAGTAGCGCACCACTTAACCAAGAGATAGACCAAAACCCTCCTTGACGTCACCCACATTTGCAACAGCTTCTCCTCCAAGACTTGCGCACTGCAGAGCTAGATGGTGTGTGTGTTAAAATGAGACACCATCCTCACATATAAATACAAGTTGTGAGGTGGCACTAGGTTTGTGACTCTTCACTTGGTGGAGCCAAATTTTCCTAAAAGTGGCTAAAACCACTTAACAATTACTAGGGGACGACTTTACAAATACCACCATACAAATACATGTTGACCAATCCATAAAGGGGATTTGATATTATACAAGACCCGACTTGATTAATCCACAAAAGGGGATTTCATCTATACAATAATGACTCAAATATAAGTAGAATATTCTTCGAAGTTACAATAATTCAACACTCCCACTTAACTAGAAGGGTATTCTACTGACAACATTAATAACAGCTGACTGGAATCAATACATATTCAAGAGGAGGGGGCATTGTCATCAACATCGAGAACACTATTGGTCATATATATAGGTCATCGTATTTTTTTCTCATCATCAACATCAGTAGAAACTGAACATCATCATCAGCTACAATGTGGAGCTGGAGTAACATCATCATCATCGAAAACATGAAGTGGAAACATTGAAATCAACAACATGAAGCTGGAATAACATCATCATCATCAACAACATGAAGCTGGAACAAAAATATCAACAACACGAAGCTGGAATAACATCATCATAATCAATAGCATGAAATGTAACAACAACATCAACATCATGGAGATGGACCATCATCAACAACACCAAGATAGAACATCAACATCAACAACATGGAGCTGGAACATAATCAACAACATGAAGTTGTAATATCAACATCAAGAAGTTGGAACATCATCAACAACATGAGGCTGGAACATAAACATCTATATGTGGCAATAGAATGAGGGAGTTGCATCAACAACAACATCTTTGTTACTCTGACAGACCATCCTTATCGGACCTTCGAGATATTCCCAGGAATCATAAGATTCCCTAGGATATAGAATCCTAACTGAGCTACCATGTGATACTCTGACAGACCATCCTTATCGAACCTTCGAGATCTGGCCAAGGATCATAATATTCCCTAGGATATAAAATCCTAACTAAGCTACCACTACTGAACTCAACTGGCATATACATGCACGGGTACTCTAACCGACCATCCTTATCAGACCTTCGATATCTTCCCAGGAATCATAAGATTCCATAGGATATAGAATCCTAACTGAGCTACCTTCTATTGATCAGAATACCATAGTATCATCAACATCACTCCCCCTTTCAAGGGAGATCCTTTCAGACTACACCAAGGTTGTCTCTAAAGTACTCAAACTTCACATGAGACAAAGGCTTAGTCAACACATCTGCAACCAACTCATCTGTGCCAACATATTGGAGCTTTACAACTCCCTTCTGCACCATGTCACAAATGAAGTGATACCATATCTTTATGTGCTTCATCTTATAATCGAACACTGGGTTCTCTGTCATATTTATGCAACTATGTTTATCACATAGAATCATGGTAGCTTCCAACTCCAGATCGAATAGACCTGTCAACAACTTCTTAAGCCATATGGATTCACAACTGGAGAAACATGTTGCAATGTACTCCACATCTTCCATACTGAGAGCAATATTGGATTGCTTCCTGCTTTTCCATGAAGTCTTGGCTGACCCCAAACTAAAACAACATCATGAAGTGCTCTTTCTGTCTGAAGCACTTCTAACCCAATCTAAATCAATATAACCATACATTCTGAAGTCATAATCTCCAGTATAATAGAGACCATAATCCAACGTACCCTTAAGGTATCTCATCACATGCTTTGCAAATACAAGGTGAACATGTCTAGGCTCCACTAGATACTGAATCAAGGTGTTCACAACAAAAAATATATTTGGTCGGGTATTCGTCAGATACATCAATGAACCAATAATCTATTTGTATAAAGTAGCATCAACTAAATCTGACGAAGTATCAACCAGGAGCTTCAATTTCATCTCCATGGGTGTGGCCATGGATTTACATTCCAACATGTCAAACTTCTTCAGTATTTCAAATGCATACTTCCCTTGATTAAGGAAGATCTCTTCTGGGCTCTACCATACTTCAGGACCTAAGAAATAGTGCATCGGTCCTATGTCTTTCATCTCAAATTCTACAACGAGCTTCTTTTTGCAATCTTGTGATGAGATTTTCTTCATCTGTCAAGAATAAGTCATCCACATATAGAAACAATATAACTGGTCCATCATCCTCAATCTTGAAGTAAAAGTTGGAATCAACTTAACTCTTGGGAAAGCCCAAGCTCATCAAAAAACTATCAATCCTACCAAACCAAGCTCTTGGATCTTGCTTCAACTTGCATACATGAGTCTTCTTGTCCCGTACTTTGAAACCAAATTTTCATATCACATTGTACCAACCTGGTACACTTTCTTAGATGTAACTCAATATGCATAATTATGTGTTGGTTCTATGTGATTTCTGCACAACGCTATTTATCTCACTTCATGAGAGTATTTCAACTACTTTTTCTGCAACTATTCCTTCTAGAACCAAGACTCTGCACCTGCAACTGGTATTTCCGAAGATGAGAATGATTCCTCTATTCTAACTGTGGCTGTTGAAATCTGAGAGTAACTCCTCTACTCTATCACGAAAACAAATTCATCTGAAACTGAGCATGGATGATACTAAAGGTAGTTTTTATTCTTTCATGGAGGTAACTCAATTTCAAATACATGGACTTCTTCTTAATCTCATACTATATCAGAATCATGGTTTTTCTGACTGTCTTCATGAGCACTGGAAATAATTATTCGATTACTGGAGTAAGTGTCTCATCATAGTCTTCTCCCTCTTGATGGGAGAATCCTATGGACATAAATCAGGCTTATGCATCTTTATGAATGGTCCTGGGGAGGCCGCTCTTCCTTACTGGATAATGAGGGTTGACTCCCTCTGAACCCTAGCTCCTTCTAAGTTGGTACTTGGTGGGGTCGCCTTCCTCATCACTGATGGAGCCATCTACTTCTCATGATATGGTTTATCAATGCTATATGTATTTTCAGCCTGTAAAGTGTCACGAGACCATATTGATCTCTTCCCGATTATTGCAATGGTTCTAGGTAGGCCCTTCTGGATCTACTAACTTTTTCTTCTTCCTTTGAGCCTTGATTTCTTCTGAGTCTACAAAAACTTCAAAGTCTCTACATGATATACTTGGTGTTGAATACCAAGTATTAATATGAAAAGCTAAGTCAAACTTCAAATGAATTATGCGTCATGTCAAGGTGGCTTCATTATCCATTGACCAAGTCTACAATGAGTTCTATTCTAATGTTCGGTCATCTTTGAAGCCTTATGCTCCTTACAATCAATCTCCATATGAGATACTTTGTATCTCAAAAGTAGCTTATTCTTCATCTTCTTTGGTACATGGATGTATACGGTCATGTATACAACTTGGATAGTCTTCTCCATGTCTCATCTAATATTTTTCCTCCCACAATTGTCACTATAGCTTCCTTAGGGTTATTACCTGTGACCTGCCCAGAACAAGAACAACAAGGGAGAAACAAGAAACAAGAATAATACTCTTTGTAATAATAATAAAAAAAGAGAGAGAGAGAACAATCTTCACAGTAGCTCCTTTAGAGCTATCACTTGTGACCTACCTGAAACAAGGGTAAAAACTAAGAAATGCAATAATAAGGAATGAGAGAAATGCTCTTCTAGTGTTGTGATCAATCATTCCTCCATGGTAACCTAGAAACAAAATAATAAGTTTCTCTTAGAGAAGATGTTAGTTATATCTAGTAAATGATTACAGTAAGCATTTATCTCGATAGTGCTCACATGCTACCAAGTATTCAATAATAAAACTTTTCAAAGATCGATATCGCAACTATAATGTTTAGCAGTTATCAAAATTGATATGTCTAAATTTGAATCTTATCAATTTAATCAATCAAACTTGGAACCTCGAGTCATGTCCTCAAGAATGAGTGTGTTTCTTCTCTTCCAAGTCTCATTCACTCAATATGAAAAGTATTTTCTTCAACCCGTCTTCTGTACTAAGATAATATGCTTTATTGAAAGAAAACCAGGTTAGATAATAAACTCTATAATCTCAACGTTAATCAATCTAATACTTTGACTTTAATTTTGACCAATGGTTAGTATGATAACTTCAACATATCAAAATGTAACCTAGATATTCATAAGATTACAATAATGCCATAACAAGTAGAGGCATATCAAAGTAATCAAACCTGGGGTGCATTGTTCTTCTGAATGTGTTAGATCTGAGATCCTTTTGGATCTACGATTGTTGTTTAGACAAAAGATCTTTTCTCCTGCAAATACCCTTTAGCATAATGATACAGTTTGAACATATGTAAGTACATACCTATGATAGTATCGACAGGTAGTGGCACCATCCAGAAACAATGTCAAGAAATAGCGAACCTTTAAAACTTCAAAGGTGCTTCAACTTGTAAATTAAAATTAGTTGGAGATTTGTTAGGGTAAGGCACACTAGGACAATAAAAATTAGTCCCAACACTTCACAAAAAATTTCACTGCAATCGGTACTGCAGCTAGTGCTGGCACTACAACTACTGTTGCAATTGGCATGAAAGAACTGACACTAAAACTGCAACTGATACTACAACTGCAACTGCAACTACAACTGGTACTTCAACTGCAATTGCAACTTAGGGTTTTATGAGGAAACCCTAAATTTTCAAACTTCAAATTTCAGAATTATGATCCAGGGACTAGATGCGCCCTCCTAGGGAGAGATCCTAGATGTGGTTACTTCCCCCAACATCCTCCTTAAATAGGGAAAACACCACACTTAGGGTTTGTGCAAAAACCCTAATTCTGTAGTTGTTGCAACACTGGAAACTGAGAGGGTGAGTTGAGGCTAGTAACTTCTTATAAACTATGAGTTGGTCTCTTTTAGGCCTGCTCTAATACCATGCTAAAGTTTTACTTATACAACTAGCAGTTATGGATCTTCTTTATTATTACAATCATTTAGCACATTAGTTGCATAAATAAGATCACATAAAGAGAGGCAATCACAGAAACAATAGAGACACATTTTATCCTGGGAAACCCTAATGGGGGATAAAACCCAACAACAAATTCCTCAATATAGATAGACCAAAGACTGAACATAAGATCCTCCTGTACTCCCTCACCAGAAAGAGTAGTGCACTACTTAACCAAGAGATACCGAGAGATAGACCAAAACCCTCCTTGACATCACTCCTAGTTGCAACAACTTCTCCTCCAAGGCTTTTGCATTGCAGAGCTAGATGGTGTGTGTGTTAAAATGAGACACCATCCTCACATATAAATACAATTTGTGAGGTGGTGCTAGGGTTGTGACTCTTCACTTGGTGGAGCCAACTTCTCCTAGAAGTGGCTAAAACAACTTTCCAATTACTAGGGGCCGACTTTACAAATACCACCATACAAATACATGTTGACCAATCCACAAATATTTTTCGAAGTTACAATAATTCAACAAATGTTGGGTATGTGTTATATTATTTGCATGACTAGCTCTAGTGTATGCTACATTGTGCAGAGCGCATAGGGGGTGATAGCCCCCATGCGCAGGGGTTCAGGGAAAACATCCCTGAGAAAAAAAAAATCCTCGAGAAATATGTCACATTTTTGTCTTGTTTTTCGTGTCGCCTCAATTTTTGTGTCCATTGTTGGATGGTTTTTCGGCACATGTTTTTTGTCGATTGTTTTCGATTTCTGGTTAAAGAATTATGGTTGTTGACTAATCCAGGTCATTGGGTTAGGGTTTTGGATGTCGTTGGCTCCCATATGTATATTGTATTGTAAACAATGTATCACTATGAATGAATATAGAATATGTTGGTTTTCCCGGTTTGGATTTCTAGGGGAAAAATATCTGTGTAATATGTGTATTTCCCATTGTATCTTTTATGTTCTTTTATTGAAAATTTGTTTGTAGTAAAATATTTTACAAGGTTAAAATCTACATTATTACCTTGGATGTTTTCATTCCTTGTGCATAAATGCCTCGTGTTGAAGATGTGGATGAGCCAAATGAGAAGTTTGTTCTTTTCATTATTGAAGTCTTATGAGGAATTGTTTTTGGAAAAGGAAACTTAAATCCTAAACCCTATCATACGAGGCCTCTACTGGTTTTCATTTCTTTTGGAACAAATATTCCAACTTTGGTTATCCAATTTCAAATCAATCTTGAAATTGGAAGGAAGAATGTAGCAGTATGCACCAGGATATGTAGTATTGAACATGTGAGTACCATCAACAAGATTACTTTTTCTAGGGCCACACATTTTTATTGGGCCGAATGAAACAAATGAAACACTTCTAGAGCAAAAGCTAGTGGAGGATGACTATCCAATGATCCAGGATGAAGGAGTGAAGGTCCAATAAGATTAAGGAGGGAATATGATGCTCGAGATGAATATTTTTATGCTTGTTGTTTATATGTAGTTCAAATATCTTATAGGTATTCCCATGCTTAAACCTAATCCACGTGGACAAGCTTGTCAATGGTAAAGAAACGTTTCTATGATTCTCAAAACTGAAGGACGAATCAACGTAATAAACGCTGGAGATATATACACTAGCTTCGATAGGTTGGCATAGTCAAATCTAGAGGAACCTAAGAATTTCACCTGTGCGTCGCATATGAACGGGTTTGAATTTTTTTTGTTGTTCTTCTTGTTCACCAAAACTAGCATTAACCCAGCCTAGAGTTTCGAAACTACTCAAGAGAAGCGATTTACTTGATTCTCAGAATTGATGATACATCCATTGTTATGTTGGCTTTGCAAACTATTTGGAAGCAATGGATATGGAAATGTATCTGTGACCATATGAGAACAACTATTAAATGTATATGTTGGGTGGCATTGGTGAAATGAAAACTGCCTGATTATTTTTAGCAACGACCATGTAAGGCACTGTATGCAGAATTGAGTGCATTAAAAGAATGAATCGAGCTCTTTGAAAGATCATGGTTTGTTCATCTTCACCTTGAATGTAATACCATGCACACTTAACAAAGCAGCAACCCATCACAAAATTTAGCAAAGAAATCATTAAATTGGAGAAGAGTTTATGGGGAAATCTATAGAAGCTGTCAATTTGTTGAAGTGAAGTCTTTTTTTAGTTGGATTCATCAGTTTTTTATTCCGAGCATTCATATAGTATGGAAAATTGTTTTGTGTGAATTGCATTTATGTTGCAAGCAAATATGTAATTCTTTTTTCAAAGGAAAAGTTGGCTTGTGAGAGAACCTTGAGTGCGAACACTAGCATTCACAAAGCCACTAATCAAGTGATTTGTATAGCCTACAATTAGCTATACAACCAACAAACCCTCACTTCGCACATAGTCCTAAGCCATTGCAAAGTTGTGCAAACTTGTGAAGGTCGTGGAGAGAAATAAATAACACCAATATTCTAAGGGATAAAATTTTCCGATTGCATTGAAAAATTAAGGCCTGTCCTTGAACAACGAAACTAACTTTATGTCGTTGGAGATCTACCTTGAAGATCAATTCAACTCCAGAATCAAGAATTTGCAAATAGTCTTTTTGTAAGTTTACTTGTTTCATTTTTTAAATTAAGTTGAATTACATTGTAAACGGGTGCATTTTCGGTAAAAGTCGACAACCTTCATTTGTTGAGTTTGAATTGTTGAATCTGTTTGTTAAAGGGTGGAGTTGCAAGAAACCCTTTGAGGTTTAAGTCAGTCTGTAAATGACTCAAATTGATGAATTATTAGAGTTACTAAACACTCTAATACTCTCTAATATCGAAAATATGGTCACAACTAACAAATAAACTTTTCAATATGTTGTAATTTGTTTGCAAGCTTCACACGCTAAAGCATAATTGCTTCAAATTCATACTCAACTTCTTCATGATCAACTTCAAAGAAAGAATCTTCAACATTCTGAACTAGTCCTTGTTCAGAAAAAACCCTCTTTTCGATGATGATGATGATGATTCAGAGCTTCAGCTAGTGGAGGAGAAATTCAGTGAGCCAACATCAGATACAAGTGAAGATGAAAATGAAGTTGTGCATGAACAAGTTTAGCATTATCTTTCTAAGCCAATCATCAAACCTTGGGAAGAAATTAAAGACAATAAGCACAAAACATGAATCAAATATGAAAAGGAAGTTACCTTTCATATTCTGAATTATACCAAATCAATCCAATTCCAAAGTGTTGGATTCCTTCAAGAAAGTTCATATTCACCTGCCTAGTTCAAGAGAAGATTCCTAAATGCCAACATTGTTATCGAGTTGGCCACATGGAGGATCTGTGTTTTGATCTTCATCCTTGTGAGCATCGTGGAAAAAATAATCATCCTTCAGACATATATTCCAAATGCAAGAAATATGCAAGAGTAAAAAATCATTATGGGTGGATCACTTCTTAGAAATGGCCATCAACAACCAAGAAGATATATCAATAATATTGAAGAATTCATTTTCGAGTATTGACACATCTTGCATTGGAAATATTTTCATCTTCTCACCTTGTACCTCATAGGGGGGAATAATATTAGTGATTTGCAGTCAAGCTTCAAGTTCAAATTCTTATCAATCGAGAAAGAACAAGCAAGAAAAATTCAAAACCATATTCCATCAATGTGATTTGGTTTGTAGTCTTACTTAAACCACCATTTAGTATAAGATGTACAACTTCTGCTAGACGACAAATTGTGTTCATATTTAAACCTCCATTCGAGAGCACTTACAATTGGCAGAGACTTCAACTTCTAGCTAAATTAGGAAATGTTCCAAGAACCATTGAGCCTTAGAGATAAGTTTTAAAGTTTGTGATCTTCCTTAAACCACCATTTAGTAGAATAAATAATCTTTTGCTAACCATTTGGTTTGTGTTCATCCCAAAACCACCTGATTCAGAGAGCACATTCAAAAATTGGCAGTTATCCACTTCCATATTTCAACTCTCTACTTGGACTCAAATACACCCCTTCATATTAAGTGGGTGGGGGATGTTGGAAACCTAATCCGTAAGGGTTATGGTATTATTCACTTAAGAAAGAATATGAAAATTCAAGTGAATAAGAATTGTCGTCAGGAGAAGAGACCTCTTTAAATATTAATACATAGGTCGAGATCGTGTATTTAACGTGTATCATATTATTAAAATGTATTCCATGTTGATCTACATCGTATGAATTCTAATAGAGAGGAAATGCATTCGAAAGAGTTTTTGTTAGTGTCATTTTCCAAGTTTCCAATACAACTCCATTCTAGGAATTTATTTAATCTATGTGAAGATTTTAAATAAAATTGAGGGTAAAAAAAAGTGAGGGAAACCAACAAATAAGTCAAAGGTTTAGGTGGTAGAGTTTGGTAAATCCTCCCTTACAAATTCAACAAGGAAGAAAATTCCCTATCCAATGTTGAAGAAGCTTTGTGTTAGGAAATTTTCTATATTTAAAATGCCTCACTCATAAAATTTATCGAACTTTTCAATAACTAGAATCCAAAAACATACACTTTTGATGACACCTTCAACTCTTTTAACTCTTCAAGATATATTTTTAGTGGTTTGTCAATATATTATATCTATAAAAATATAATTTAATAATCTACATGATCTCTCTATAAGAACTTCACACATAATTGCATATAATCAAAATTCTTGAAATTAGAAAAAAAATAATTGAAAACAAAGAAATCCAAAAAAAAAACACATATTGAGGAGGGAGTGGGTTGTCCTATATCACAATAGGGTGTTATATCCCTATGAAACTTCAACAAGATAATTTTATCTATACTTTGAGTTTTTTTAAAGATAGTGTGTGCATGTATTCAACACTTAACCTTATCTTCCTTTCGAAGTGGAAGAGGAGAGGGTCATATAATACAATATACAAATATTTATGAAAGTTCAAAGGGTCATGTTTTTTAATTAAATATAACTAACTACTATACTAATTAATAATTATTATTTAATTATATTTATATATTTTTTTAAAGATTGAAGTGAAGGTAGAAAGTGAATGTGGAAAGTATGTGTTTAATTTTATTTATACAATTTTTTTAGGTAGGGGTGAAGGTGGAAAGTGAATGTAAAAACATATAAGTAGATAAAGTATAATTGGAAAAAGTGAGGATGGAAAAAATTAAAGTAGAGAAAACTATCTTGATTCTTCAATTATACACAAAAATGTTGGTTTTCATGTCCATAATGTTGTTGCTCTATATATCCTAATATAGGACAATTTATTATTTTTCCATCTAAAAATATGTTTTAAGTATTTTTTATTATTAAACTAAGGTTGAAATAGGTGCTTAATTTGGACATTTTTGGCCCTTTCATTTCCCTCATGTTTTAATTCAATTCTCTTGTTTCTACTTCAATTTTTCAAATTTCTACATTTTATCATGATACCTATATTTCAAGATAACTTATTATACACTGAGGCATTCCTTTCAACCCTATTAGTGTCCCTAGATTTCTACTCAACTTTCACAATATCCAAGTCATAAAAGGTGGGTTTCCTTCAAATATGGTACTAGAATCTCTAACTTATTAATAATTTGTTTGTAATTCTTCAATTTCAGTAAAATGGTGGAAAGTAAAGTAAAATGTCCTAGATACTATGAGTTCTTCATATATTTATCTAATATCATCTTATTACAAATTTATTCTTGTCCTTTATCCATATGAAGTTCTTCCCTCACACCTTCACACTCTATTTATTTGTCGATTACATTCAAGACTTCGTACTTACCATGCAAATCTTCTCAAAGTTATAATGCTTATTTTGAATTTATAACTATGTATTATGTCATAGATGGGTTTTAAAGATCCATTTCAAACTTTCTAATTCAATCTAAGTGTCATGCTAACTTTTTGGTATTCTCTCTCTCATGTTCATGTTGTACAATATTTGAAAGTTTTTCCCATTGAATGATATCATCTCCATTTTCTATATCATTATAAAACTACTATTGTGACATAATATTTCCTTCTCTTGCTTAAGTTGGGACAACCCATATCTCAATAGCATGTTTCCCATTGAATGATATCATCTCCATTTTCTATATCATTATCAAAACTATTGGCACAACCCATATCTCAATAGCATGTGTAAGTAGGAGTTTGGTGAATATATTAAATAAAATTAATATTGTCAATTACTATTTCAGTAAAAAGTGTTTTATATCCTTCCAAACACACACTTCTTTGTACTAATCCTATATTGGGTATAATAATTTATCTATGTGTAAATTAGGGGTTTAGAAAAAATATATATAATGTTGGAGTGAATAGTGTTGTATTTGTCCAAGTTTTATTGGTGACTTATTAATAAGATAAGTTGTTATAAGATAAGATTTTACAAATCTTTTAATGGTTATTCAAATATTAGAAATGTATTCTTTAAAAAATTAAAACTTTCTTGAGAAAACACAGTATGTTAAATTTTAAATGTCTAACATGCTAACTTCCATTTTGTAATTTAGTGTTAATATAGGATTGACAAGTCTTCTTACTTATTTGCTTATTAATGTATTTAAATAGCATATGTCCTCTTAATTCCTTATCAATCCTTAGTAATTTTTATTTTCTTAATCTTGAATGGAGTATGAAATTTTTCGTGGGAAGTAATTTTAGGTATTGTTAGTTATTGGATGGGTATGGAGGTGAAGGAGGAGCATTTACTAGACTATTTGTCGATTTAATTAATAAACTTAATTGTTGAACATAAAATCATCAATCTAAGAGTGTAAGCTTAGAGATGCCAGCACTGTATGTGTAGGGATTAAGACACTAAAATGACTATCTACACTATCCTATTTTATGGAAAAGAAGATTCTTCATAAATGAAACTATTCTATTGCAAATAAAACAAAGAAATCTATGTGTATTGGGTAGAAGACCAAGAGGTTTGCTTACTGGCCAATGGATTACACTCCTTCACTTAAGCTTGACACCTAAGTGTTAAAAAGAAACTAAATAAAACTTTCTTGAGAAAACGCAGTATGTTAAATTTTAAATGTCTAACATGTTAACTTCCATTTTGTAATTTAGTGTTAATATAGGATTGACAAGTCTTCTTACTTATTTGCTTATTAATGTATTTAAATAGCATATGTCCTCTTAATTCCTTATCAATCCTTAGTAATTTTTATTTTCTTAATCTTGAATGGAGTATGAAATTTTCCGTGGGAAGTAATTTTAGGTATTGTTAGTTATTGGATGGGTATGGAGGTGAAGGAGGAGCATTTACTAGACTGTTTGTCGAGTTAATTAATAGACTTAATTGTTGAACATAAAATCATCAATCTGAGAGTGTAAGCTTAGAGATGCCAACACTGTATGTGTAGGGATTAATACACTAAAATGACTATCTACACTATCCTATTTTATGGAAAAGAAGATTCTTCGTAAATGAAACTATTATATTGCAAATAAAACAAAGAAATCTATGTGTATTGGGTAGAAGACCAAGAGGTTTGCTTACTGACCAATGGATTACACTCCTTCACTTAAGCTTGATACCTAAGTGTTAAAAAGAAACTTTCTCCTACGTTCAATGAAACTTCATCTAAGAAAAGAGAGCATGTAAAACATTATGGTTTTAATGAAATATTAAGCTACCTGTATTTAAAGGCATTTAATTGACAAACTAGAAGAGAAAGAAACTAACTATGAATATCAATCCAATCATTCATACAAACTTATGTGTACAATCCAAACAATAAAACACGACTCTTAAAATCTTTGAATAATATAACCCTATAGCTTAAAAACCAAACCGAGTTCTTTAAAAGAATAACACAATGATTATTCTGTGGACTTAAATTATATTTATTCTAAACTTGAATCAAACCAGAGTATTTGTGCTCAAATCACTGTATATGCCAAAACAATCTCACATAAAGAAAGTGATTAATTTTAGAGTCCTCAAATCGAAATTACTACATGATTATAATTATAAACGGATTCTAACTAAAGAACAATTGGTATAACAAATTATCAGAACAACATACAAAGATCGTGCTTGAAAAGTCTATTAAACACAAAGGAACCTTAATCTAACATAAACAAATCACTCTTTGAGATGAGCATTGGAACAGAGTATGCTACCAACATCCTCTACTTATGGATTTTGAATTATTTGGTGATGGAAATGCGTTGATGCAAACTCATCTCTTTTTAATCAATCCAAAGCACGAAACATAGTTATATGTGACAAGAATTATTGCAAAACAAAAGAATAAATGAAACTAGGGTTCAAAACAGAAATGAACACGAGATTTGGTCATTCCAAGCTATGATCGTGTATGAAGAGCAACTATAGTGGGTTAATTATGATAGATTATGGTCAAAATTTCATGTGAATTGGAAAAGTGGGTAAGGTAGTGGATATGAACATGGGATATCATTAGTTATGAAGCTATCACATGGAGTATGAGGGTTAGATAAGGGTATGGAAGAGATAGGATTAGAGATAAGTGTCGAGTCATTTGGTGAGGTGAGATCACATGTAATTTTAATGTGATTTTTCCATGCCTTTAATAAATCAAAAAATTAAAAATCAAACTATTACCTCAAGTTTACCTTACTTTTACATCAAGATGCATGTTGAGAAGAGAGTTGAATCTGTTGTGGCTTATGTTGAGCTTGTAGGATCATTGGATGCTTGTTTTTGTGTTATCTAGAGTGCCAATATACATGTGACAATAATGTTGGTGTTTGAGTTTGATGTACAAAGAAGAGATGAAATGATGATGATGATGTTGTAGACTTGTGAACCTGATGTAGATTTGTTGTTGGGAAGAATTTAGAGCTACTTGGGAAACTACAAACCTTGACTCATAGAACTATTGAACTATAGACGGTGAATATTCTTCATTTGGATAAGTCACAAGTCATCATATAACTTATACAACAATATTGTAACTGCAGAAGGCAATGGTTACATGATTTCTCAATGGGTATTGGACTACCTGTAACTGTTGAAACCATAATTATTGAAGATGATTTTTCAAGGGGATCTATGAAATGAAATATATCAATTCCAAAAGCTGTTGATAACATAAAGGAATGAAAATATGAAAACTAATAAAAATTGAATCAGAACTAAACATGTTGACCAGAAGCAAAGAAAGGAATTGATACAAGCTATTGCTGATAAGATCAAATAGTCTTCAATTGCTACCCAAACCTATGGTACAATTCTCATCGTTTGAATAAAGGTGTTGGTGTCGAACATGAAGAGAAATCATTGGATTATCGACCATTAAGGTATCTCGTTAACAAACGTGAAGCAGCTCACTTTGATGATAATGAGTGATAAAGTACCCTAATGCATCTTGACATGTACAAATAGATGTGTTAGTGTCGATTCACCTGCAAGATTCATCAATCAAGAGGCATTGATGCATCCCCATAACCAATGACAAGGAAATATACCATTAATGTGTGCATATTCCAAGTCACTCTTGAATTCTCTAACCTCATCCCAAGATAAT
>ML806047.1:28741-54280 GCA_009831015.1 Picea engelmannii | reverse complement strand
GAATGCCCACTTCCACCAGCAACCTGTATGTATTGTCGCTCATCAGATCATGACACGAAAGAATGTTTGACACTATTAGGGAAGATTCAAGAGAAGATAAATCAGAACAATCATAATTTTCAGTGGATTTCAGCAGAAGTGAGGAATGAAGGAAGAAACATCAACATAGTTACATGGGGAGGAGATAAAATAGGAAATGATGCAGTAAGACAAGAGTCGGTACAACACCAAAGGGTGAAGAAGAATGTTGAACCAAGGAAGCAGTTTGATGCATAGAACGAGAAGGAGATATTCAAGCAAGCCAGACAAGAATTCTTGAAGCTAGACATTGCATCGACATCAACTGTGTAGCATAATAAGGAAGTGCCAAAGTACGATATTCCTCCATCGTTGGATCACACTAAAGAAACACATCCCCTGGGACAAGTAAGAATGATTAAAGGTTTTTTGCAATCCTGTGTTAGACTACTAAATGATCTATAATTTGTTAAAGTATTACAAAATATGCTAGAAAGATGTAGTATAGAGGCAGAAAAAAATTTAGAATAGAAAACAGTCAATCACCTACATACAAGGAGGAGAACAAGTAGGGAATTCAGGTTGAATGCCAACATTGGAGATTTCAACATGGGAGAAATTATACTGGATTTAGGATCCGAAGTTAATGTATTACCCAAGAAGATATGGCAATGTATGGGAGAACCCACATTAGGATATTCACTTGTTCAGTTGAAACTAGCAAATCAACACAGAGTTCTACCAATTGGAAGACTAAAAGGAGTGACAGTAGACCTAGATGGAGTACAAACTAAAGTCGAATTTGAACTAATTGAGATAGTGGATGGCACAACAACTTATCAAGAATTGCTTGGCTTGGATTGGGAGTTTGATAACCAGACCATAATCAACTTAAATATGCAGAAGATGACCTTCGAGTTAGGAGAATACAGATTCATTGCGCCATTGGACCCATCAGAAGGGGAAAGGTTTGCAGAACCTACTTGCTTGGACCTGGAGGAAATCAACCAGTTGTATAGAAAAACTACGCAAGATGAAGATTATGTGAACCCAATTGAATATGGGGTACTCAATTGTCGAAGCATCACCTCATGTGCGTCAGACTCAGATACGGGCTTATAAAAATGGAAACAGAGGTTACACGAAGTCTCCATAAGAAGATGTGTAAGAATAGACCGCGCAGTAATATTTGTAGGTACGGAGATAAGGGAACCTCCCAACTTACATGGGGTGAATGACCTAGAATCATTATTAACACGGTACGAAGATGAATTGTTAGAAAAGTAGAGGCTCTTAGCCCTGGATATAGCACTCAAGGAAACACCTAGAAGATGGTGGGTTGCACACAAAGAAATAGTCAAGGACTGGTATCAATGTAAGTGGTTACTATGCATTAGGTTTGGCGCAGAACAAGGAAGCAACCAGTTGCATAAATATGATGGATAGGGGGCACCATCAGAACACTTGGAGAAGTGCAGAGCGTTTTGGAAAATGACACCACTGGAGGAATGGATTCATCATTTTGTTCACACATTAGAAGGTATCTCGACAAATTGGTATATAGACTAGGAATTGCGTAGAGGAACTACAAGTTGGACAGTATTACAGCAAAACTTTATAGTCACTTTCTCATTTGAGCATGAGAACCCCAACACAGACACATCACTTAAAAAAAGAAGAGGGGTGATATTCATTAAGGAACCAAAAGTTGAACTCATGATAGAGGAACAACATCAAAACAAACAGACGATGAAAGAATTGTTGTCATGCTACCACATGTAGGAAGAAGCACCAGATGAAGATGACTCGTGCGATATTTAGATTGAGGAAGTTGAAGGTGAGAGAGAAGTGGAAGGTCCACCTCTGGAATCAGAAATAATTTATGTGTCGATCAAGGTGAAGAACTTCAACATTGGGACAGTTGAGAATCCCAAAATTGTCAGCATTGGAGACTATTGGGATGAGAAAACAGTGGAAAGTATAACAGAGTTACTGCGTGAGTACACCGACCTGTTCCCAACAACGTTCACAGAAATGAAAGGCATAGCAGGAGAGCTAGGTGAAATGAAGATATCTCTCAGAGTTGAAGCAAGACCGATCAGACAGTGACCATACAGACTAAACCCGATATATAAGCAAATATTCAAAGCCGAGATCAATAGGATGTTGGAGGCTAGAATCATAGAACCTGTATAGGAATCTGAATGGGTAAGCCTGATGGTAGTTCAGGAGAAGAAAAAAGGGGGGATAAGGATATGTTTTGACTTAAGAAAGTTGAATGATGTGTGCCTACATGACTCATTCCATACTTCATTCACAGATGAAGTTTTGGAGAATGCAGGAGGACGGGAAGCTTATTCATTCACCGATGGATTCTCAGGATACCATCAGATCAAGATAGCACCAGAAGACAGATACAAGACCACTTTTTCCATGGAATGGGGATCCTACCAGTATACATTCATGTCATTTGGATTGAATAATGCACCAGCAATATTCTCCACAGTAGTCATAGTTGCATTCAAAGATTTTATCCACTAGTTTCTAGAGGTATATATGGACGATTGGGCAGTCTATAGTCTGTTGAAATACCATGTAGAGGTCTTGCAGCTGATGTTAGAAATATGCAAGCAATGTCATATATCGTTAAATATCAAGAAGTGAATCTTTGAAACACCTTTTGGGATACTATTAGGACATATAGTATGCAAGCAAGGCTTGCTAGTAGATCCTACCAAGATTGCAATAATTGTTAATCTACCACCACCAAAAACAATCTGCCAATTGAGAGCAACATTGAGACACACAGGATAATACATGAAATTTATAAAGGGGTATGCACAGATCACTGCACCAATGGAGAAATTGCTAAGGAAAGACACAAAGTTTCAATGGAATGAGGATTGTTAGCGTGGATTGAACACCATAAAAGAGAATATGGTAACCGCACCAATACTAGTATTCCCAGACTGGGATAAGATGTTCCACATCCATGTATATGCATCAGCCATAGAACTTGGAGATATACTAGTGCATCCATGAGAAGGAGAATTGGACCATCCTATAGCACTTGCTAGCAGAAAACTGTAAGAATCGGAGAAAAATTATAATACCATGGAAAGGGAAGGCTTAGCAATGGTCTATGCGCTTTAGAAATTCAAGTATTATTTATTGGGGAGACATTTTAGGATGTTCACATACCATTCAATGCTCAAATACCTCGTCAACAAGCCGGTGTTGGGGGGGATAATTTGTAGATGGTTATTGTTGTTCCAAGAATTTGACTTTGAAGTGATATTCAAACTAGGAAAGTTGAACGCAAGACTTGATCACCTGTCGAGGATCACTAATGGGGACGAACCTACGAATCTAGAGGACAAATTTCCTGATGCACAACTATTTTTAGTCCATATATCTAATGAATACTTTGCAGACATCATCCAGTACTTGAGTATAGGGACTGTTCCATATGAATTCAACATTACGCAGAAGAAAAACCTGGTAATCAGGGTTGCAGACTATCAGTTGATTGCAGGACACTTATACAAAATGGGTGCATATAGCATCTTGAGAAGATGTGTGCTAGAAAATGAAATACCAAGGATCTTAGCAGAAGACCATGATGGAATAGCAGGATGACATTATGCAGGAAAAGCTACCGCGCAGAAGGTGTTACGTTCAACACTATGGTGGTCGACTGTTCACAGAGACTCAAAGGAATACTTCCAAAAATGTGAAGTGTGTCAAAGGGTTTATAAACCAAACAGAAGGGACGAGATGTCACTGAGACCACAAGTAACCTTGAAAGTATTCGACAAATGGGAAATAGATTTTGTGGGACCAATTAACCCACCAACAAAAAGGTCAGGAGCGAGGTACATTATCACTGCGACAGAATACTTAACAAGATGAGTAGAAGCAACACCAGTAAAAGATTACAACGCAGAGATAGCAACACACTTCCTATTTGAGCAAGTGATCACTATATTTGTCTACCCAAGGATTTTGATGAGTGACCAAGTCACTCACTTCATTAACAACACTATTAAGGACATGATTAAGGAGTTTGAAGTTTATCATCAAAAGATTACACCATATCATCCTCAAGCAAATGGAACAGTGTAAGCCTTTAACAAACTCCTTGAAAATGCACTAACGAAGATATGCAATGTTAATAGGGATGATTGGGACTTGAAGGTGCCAACAGTACTATGGTTGTACAGGACCACATACAAAAAGTTGACAGGGAAAATACCATTCAGATTGGTGTATGGACAATAAGTAGTGGTGCCATTAGAATTTTTGGTACCCAATTTGTGCGTAGCAACAATTACAAACATGATAGAATGAGGCATGGTACAGGAAAGGCTAAGTAAGCTGATGATCATGGAGGAAGACAAGATTCTAGCAGGGTTTCACCAAGAAGTACAGAAAGTAAGGGACAAAGCTTGGAATGACAGGCATATCAAGAGGAAAGATTTCAAGGAAGGAGACTTAGTCTTGATGTATGAATATAAATCCCTTCAACACCCAATAAAACTCAAAATGCATTGGTTAGGTCCATACGAAGTAAAGAATGTCACAGATGGGGGAGTCGTATAGTTGAATGATTTAGGAGGAACAAAACATAGAGGGATGATTAATGGGAGTCGCCTGAAGCTGTACAGGGAAAATCGACCTCTTGGCACATTATATATATAGAAACACAGACATAAAAAGATAACAACAAAGGCATAACATGCAGAAAAGAGAATGAGCACGTGCACTCAGAGACTCTAGCATGACGGAGAAAGGACCAATAGTCACTAAAAGGCGGAAACAATGGAAATGGAGGGTACAACAAATAAAGCGCCAATGGATGGTGGCTATCAAAATTGAATAACAAGAACGATGGGCGGGATTCCGCATTAATCGTGCCAACTAGTGATGGCAATGGAAATCAATGGAAAATATGTGGGAAGCGTCGGTTCATTTAAAACGCAAATTGGGTAACATCTCCAAGAAGTTTCACCCGATTTCTATATAATGGAAGCACGCCAGGATTGAAAGGGTTACTGTGAAATTGAGAAAAGCATAGAGCGATAGAGGATACAGAGCAGAGAGAAAAAATTTCAAAGGTTACAGAGGCCACTAATCTCGACAGAGAACATATTTACCACCATGGCACCACCCAAACTGGGAGAGTCGAGCCAGACTTGCAGACGACCTCAAAGCAATGTCATACCACCACTGCAGCCACACAGAAGCGAAACAACCACCTCATCCTTCAGAAGTTGTCAACGTGGAAAAAATACCCTTGCCTGATATGACACCAGGAAGCCCCACACCAATAGTGGAGGAAACCCAACAGACAACACCAATGGGCATGGGCATCGATGTGTTGGAAGGGGGACTGGGCCAACAGGTTGAGGATGCAGGCAACCATTTGCACCCTGAAAACCCTGAATAATCCCTAAGAGTCAATGGGACGACTCCAAAATAGACAGAAATGGTCATGCTAGAAAGGTCACACACAACCACGTCAGAATAGACAAAGGAGGGCACAGTGGAAGATGTAATCAGCCAGGCAAAGGAGTATGCAAAAGAGAGAACAATGGAGGTTGGAACCTCGAGTTAGCCACCACAATGCAAGGGTAAACATTCAGTACCACGATCACTGGGAAAACAGACCGCCACAACCATAGTCTTGTCGCGCATTTCGGAAGGGGTACGTATTGAAGGTAAAATGTTAGGCCACGTGGATAAATTGAAGTACTCAGACCATGATGTGACTGACATGGAAAAGTTCCCATAATTTTCCAAGAAATTTTACATGGAAATTGTGGGTATAGGACCCTTTGGCAAACCAATTAACCAACCAAGCCAGTGGGCAGCCGAACTGGCCAAAACCGGGATTCTAGGCTTGTTGGATATCCCCCACCTTGGGAGGGGTCGAAATGCAAACAATTGTGTCAAGAAGATGATGCCAATAACCCATGGAGGATACTTGTGGCTAGAATAGATCGTCTCAATAGACGTGGAGCTCATTGCATACATCACAGGGCTACCAACATGGGGGGAGACACTCGTGCAGTTCCTTGATGAAAAGAGGAAGGAGAAGGAACTGGTCGAGGAAATGAAGAAGAAGTATGGTATAGAAAGGGGGTGACGTAGAATCATAATCAAGCGTATTAGTGACACAACGACAAGAATGGCCACAAAAATCATGGCATGCAAGTTACTCAGGAAATTCCACAAGGAGGAAGTCCCTGCCATGGTTGTCGCAGTTGCAGCACAGTGTGTGGAAGGCACCACACTCATATGGGCCCCGTACTTGTTGAATATTTTCTTGGAAGACTACAAGGACATGCAGGACCTGGGGACATAATTTCATTATTCGTGGCTACTCATCCTGATCTCCTTGGTTGGATGGAAGGAGCCTAAGTATTCATTCTTTTACATGATATCCATTCCTTTCCACGCAGCGCGATACCTATCATTGGGGAGCACCCAAGACCCCAAGAAAAAAACGATGAATGCAGGCATGTTCGAAGGATATTATAATGACTTGCAGGAAAGCATCGCCAATACTTGGCGGATTACACCAGAAGTGGTAACACAGTATCAAGATATATCCAACTTCAAAAAGACCAAGCATACAATGTGGATCCAAGCATGAAAGGATCCCGACAACCAATGGCTACAACTGCGGTATTGCGTGAAGGAAGAGGATGTATAAATGGCCATTAAGAATTGGAACGATGACTGGAGGATTCCAGTCCTGAATCAAGAGATGACCACAGATAAGGAGGAAGAGATAGGGTAGGAACAGACACCTGCAGAAGACAAAACAGTGCCCAAGAAGCCAAGGATCAATCATAACAAGGTGCAATAGAAGAAAGGGTGTGTGTCCAACAAAGGCACTCAGGCGGGGAAGAAGAAGAACACCCAGGCGCCACTGGAACAGGAGAAATAGACTGAGACAACACATGGAAACACATCAAGTGCTACTCAGCAGGAGAAGGCCAAACCAAGAGGTTAGTCATACAAATGGAGGGTGCATGCAAGAAATCTAAGGCACATAGAACGCCACCAGAATACACGATCATGAAGGACAATGTGGACCTCATAGTCCAAATGGTCTAGGATCATACAGTGGAATATTTTGACGAAGATCAACGCCAAAGGGATAGGATGCAGGATGAGATAGAATACATGAGGCAGATCCTTGAACAAATCATAGAAACACAAAGGGTCGGCAGAGGAATAGAATCAGTACCAGCAGCATCACAGAGAGGAGTCGAGGTTGGATCGAGAGAGAAGGATAGGATCCATATGAAAACACAACCAAGCTCGACATTTCACGTAACATCCAGCATGTTGTGCATGGAAAAAATTGTGGGGAAAACACCCTTGAAGGATTTTCCCCAAATACAGTTGGTAATGGCGTAGATACCAACCAAGGCTTGTATAAACTGCAAGTCAGCGTCGCGCGAGAGGTACAATCGTGCGCACGCACATATGTAGCGGAATTTCAACAGAAAAAGGACAATCGAGACGAGTTGGAATTGGTACTCAAGCAGGTCAAGCTCGAGACCAAATATTAGAAGGACCGTGTGGATAGGCTAGAGCAAGGATTGGTTGTATCCTATGATAAAATTCCAAAGGGCGCACAGACAACAGAGCTCACATCGATGCAGAAGATTGATCAAATTATGTAGAAAATTGATCAATACAGGAAGAATATCGAGAACCTCTGGGAAAATCTCATACCTACCACTATGCCAGAGGTGAAGGAGAAGAGGAAGCAGGAAGCACCAGTGCAGATAGAGAAGATGGAGCGACAAGTCCACGCAATGACGGACTTGTTTCAGAAGGAAACACAGCTATGGACGAAGCCAGAAGAGGATCAACAGGTCCAGCAGTGGGACCAAGAATAAGACAAGATAAGCACAGCTATCCAAGACCTCAAGTAGAGGCAAAAGACGATGCCAATCACGGAGCACATCAAAGGGGCACAGGATATGAATAAGTTGTAGGAAGAACTCATAGTCTCGTAAACATAGAAGAAGGAGGGACAAGATCAAATGTAATCACTTCAAGAGAGGGCATCAAAGGTCATTGCGCAGGCGAAAGGCGCAAATAAGAACATGGAACAGACTAAGGTAGAGTGCACAGAGATGATCAACGACGATATTTCAATGCAGGTGTTCGACACACTCAGGGAGAAGACCGCACAGGCTCAAACGCAAGAAAAGGAACTCACAAAGAAGCTACAGGCTCTCACAAGAGAGATCAAAGAAGTGCACAAGGTATACGTGTCTCAGGATGAGACACATGTTAGTGTTGGGGGCCTATTGGATGCAGGCCTAGCTAGGAAGAAAGGCTATTTTTGAGGAAAATCATGCAAAAGATAGCTGGAAGGAAAAGCATAATGTGTAAGAGAAGCAGGAGAAGCATGCATGTAAGGAAAACCTAACGACACTAGGGTTAGGGTTTTTGTAATGCATTGTAAGGGCTGGTGAGCCGAGGATATAAATAAGTAGTACTTAGGTGGCGTGAGGGGTTGAATAGAGAGGACATAGGGAAAGGGAGAGAACTGTAAGAACTATATGAGTCATTAAGTTGGTGAGCTAGGGAAGGAGTGAGAAACTCGATCCCGAGGGTTAGATCACAGGTTGAGGATCCCGGTGCGATCTAGTCAGCCTCGCAGGTATCGGGGAGCCTGTGTAAGAGAGGGGAGAACTAATATTGTAACCACGCATGACGTGATATATTCCTAAACTATAATAAAATCTTGAGAGCCAGATATTTGTGTACATGGCCCAGGAGGGGGTGAACCACGGTAACACTATGTTATGTAGATGAATGAATGCATATTTATGTCTGATTAGTTGATGAATTATAGATAAATGAAGCAACTAATTAGATCTGGTATTCCACCTGCATGCATAGAATTAATGTTATAACTAGATGTTAGATTGAATGAATAAAGTTTACGACACATAACCACAGATCTTGCTCTGTCTCAGGTTGCAAACATTTGAGTATCGCAACCACCCATAGAGCTATCTCGGGTGAGACTACACATTACACTATGTGTGCTACGTTTCCTTTTGGTTTACTAGAGGGGACGATAGTTTTAAAGGGATTTTGTTGGGAAGCTTATTAAATTTGAACCAGGGTCAATCTATGATGGTCAGTTAGAATCAGAATACCCCATAAAGAGTCTTGAGGACCAATATAAGGGTAGATATTCACCAACAAATGGTGTACCTCAACCAAGTACCAACATCACCAAGAGATGTATCTCATATATTTTCTACCATATACCAAGTGTATTCCTCAACAATGTATCAATATCAATGAGAACCATACACCATGTGCCAATGCTTCAAGAGTATACCAAGAACCATATCATCATCACAATGTAACCAAACCATATAAAAAGATACTGATACATCTAATATGTAATACTAATCAATGTACCATACCAATATCACCAATATGTACCATGCATCAACAAGACATGCCTCTTAAGCATGTATCATACCATCACCAAGCATAAGAGACAATCACATAAGCATACATGTAACTTGTAGCTGAATTGTTGTACTATAATACTAACATGTGACTCTTCCATATCCTAGTACCAACATCTATACCAAATTTTCCTTAGCCTCGCGGGACTAAGACTCCCTGTCACACGAGGCCTCACGTGACGTGCCCTAGGAAACTCGTAGGGGTGCCTCACGTGACACCCTCAAGCTAACCCACGAAGGCATACTTAATTAGGGTTACAGAAAAACCCTAGCTCTTTGCATCTCCAAAACTTTTTCTCTTTCTTCTCACTTTCTTTGTTGCCTCAAACTTGTCGTCAGATTCACCAATAGGCCAAAATATTAAACCATAACATTCTCACAAGATAGATATTCAATGTATGTGTTTGTACTTATGAGAGACTCCTTGAGGTGTATTTATTATTTTTCTAGGTAACCTCTTTCCTTGTTCTTAGGGATTCTTGACTTTCTTGTTACAACCAATTTACCCATTCAATAATTGACTTGTGACCAATTAGGGGCTTCTTGACCATTCTTCAAGACTTCCAACTTCACAAGAAAATATCTCCCTAACCGTGAGGAACCATGTGGTGTATCACCTATCACTGGAAATGGAACAACAATAACTATCCATCTATGAGTGTCTTACCTTCATTTACATTGTCCTTCATGTCCATATTCCTCAACCAACTTCGGGTCCCATAACCACACCTTTGGGGCTTCATGATGTAGACTTCATCAAATGCACCCATCACATTTGCTGACATCAACCAATCTTGTTGACATCAATGACAACTAACTCACCATCAATCTCGATCACAACTCTGGGGTATCTCGAACGCTCCAAGGGTTGAAATTAATGGCAACCAACTATCCAAAAATCTCCCCCTTTGGAATTGATGGAAACACCAGCATTGATGGCAACATTCATACTAAAATACTCATGCTCCCCCCTATGACCATTTCTCCTCATCAATGTTTCTTTCTCTCCCCATTTGACATCAATGGCAAAGGGTATCTCTCCTTGGGGTTTCTCCCCATGTATTCATGCATATCTTCTTTCTCTTTGTTTCCATGCCTTTTTTCTTTCTCTTCACATGTTTCTTTCCTCATGTTCCTCTTCTCTTGTGACTTCCCCTAAACATATACCTTCTTTGAAAAATCCTTCTATGAATTCATGTTCCTAACTCTTAATCTTATGATATTTATCTTTCTCTCCCTTGGACATCATGGGAAAAAGGATAACTCCCCTTGTTGGTATGTCTCCCCCTATCTGCATGCTTCTAATCTTTCTTTATGGATATCTTGATTATTTTTCTTCCCTTGACTTCTCTGCAAGATGTCGTGTAGATCAATGTAGGGATTCATGTAAATGTTTATTTTCCTCTCTTCCAGTGTTTATTATTTTCCATTGGTTCTTCCTCTTGTAAATCTTTGACATATATAAAAAGCATTCATTACTTGATTTCTTCATTCACTTGTCATATTCACTTGACCATACCATTCAATGATTTTCTTCTGATGATTTATCTTATGTTGATGGTTTCTATTTCCCTATTATGTTGTGCCTTTTACTTCTTGCATTTCTATGACCAATTGATTCCAAATGATTCTATTGATTTCAATTGTAAACACATTGCTATGCATATTCTCTGACCCATTATTTTTGTACCTACTAAGTATCCATATATGTCCATATATCGCAAATTGTCCATAACTTTTCTACTCAATTGTCCACAATGTTCACCCATCTATCACTGTACTATCATGAAGGATTTACGGCTGCAACTGATCATCACATATTCTTGTTTCTTCAAAATGAACCGGTCTTCTCTATATACAAAACAAACTCTGCATGTCTGGAACAACCTGTACTAAATATATCCTTGCATGAATACATACATGGAATACAATCATAAACTTATTCTCGTGTAACTACCAACTAATCCCTGTATTGGAACACTAATTCTCAACTGATCAATCTGTGATTATGTACTTATGTTATCTAACTGCTCTGAATCTATCTCTGCAAACACTTCAAACTACTCGAAGGATGGTTCTCGAATTCACAGTAGTTGTTGCACCGACTCCCCCTATTCAATATTCATATTTATTGGGAGTCTCCAAGATTTATGAATAAAAAAAATACCCACTCTAATGCGGATTAATATTCATCTTCATCTGTAGACTCATCATCTCTCTAAACTATGACGTCTTCCTTTTTTCTTGTGGATTCATTATGATCTTGCACTACAATTCCTAAAAGTACAATTTCTCGGGCATGTTCTTTGTTCTCTTGCTCTTATTTTCTTACTACTACAAATCCTACAATATCTGGGACATGTTCTTTATTCACCTGCTCTTCTTTTATTTTCCGTACTACTGTGAATCTTGTGATCTCTAGGACCTGGTCTTCATTCACCTGTTCTTCTTGTTTTTAATTTCTTCTCCAAACCTTCCTATATTTGACATATTCTTTTTTCCTTGTATATTTTTCTTCATCTTGTACTATTTCCAATCCTAACAGTATGACTTTTGGGTGTCCTTCATTCATCTAATATTTTTTTACATGTTCTTGTTTTATTTTCCAAACTTTCTTATATTCTATGTCAGTGTTATTTTTCATATAAGTATCCATCATGCTTCTACAGTCATGAGCTATGTGACCATAATTGTGTCACTTGTAACATTCAATGTTGTGGGGAACCACATAGGTATTTCGTGCCTAAACATTTCTTCCATGTGCTCTGTAATCTACAGTTTTATGTCCCAAGTTAGTACAAATAAAACAATGACCATCAAATAAATTTGCATACTTGGGAGTGAATGATCTCTTTTTTGGTGTAGTCCTTCTGAATTCTTTCCTTGATTGATCATGATCTTCTCTTCGATTGATTCCTTCATCATGATTGAAACTTATTTTTTTCTTGAATGTAGAAGGTCTTGTTGAAGATGTATCTTGTTTATACTATTTCTTTTTTTATTCTCGTTGTCTATGATTCCTTCCTTTGACCACTTTTGCATAACTCTTCTCTTCATTCTTCCTTTATAGAAAGATGGGGTGCTTCTCTTCAACTTTCTTTGCTAATGATGTGCATGTTTTTGTCTCTTCAATGTTCTTGTTGAGATTGAAAATTTTAACTCTTAATGTGACAACTTGTTTTTCAAGCTTCTAAACCTCTTCTTCTTTCTTCATCATTTTAATCTTCATGACTTCTTTTGATCTCTTTTCTTATTTAAGTTGGATATTTAAGGAGATGATTTCCTTTTCAAGTATTCTCTCTTCTTGACCAAATTCAGCTTCAAGCTGATTTACATCCTCAGTTCTTTCCTTAAGATGATCTGTCAAAATATTCTCTCTCTTCTTTGCTTCCTTTATTGCGACTTCCAAACACTACTTCTCTTCCACTGCTTCCTTTCTTAGTGCTATTATTTTAGCTTCCAAACACTGCTTCTCTTCCATTGCTTCCTTTATTAGTGTTGTTATTTCGGCTTCCAAGCATTGCTTCTCTTCCATCTGACTTTTGTATGTTTCTTAAATCTTTTTGGCTTCTTCTATCTGAACTTTTAGTTTCACGATGACCGGTTTGTATTCTTTGGAACTTTCTTGAAAATTATTCTTAACTAATTGTTCCTTAAGAGACTTGTTTTTCTTCCTTTATTTCGTCAAATCGTCTAAAGCACTGATTAATTATGATTCAATATCTACTATGCCTTCTTCACATTCTTCTTCTTCTTAACCTATCTGAAATGATGAGCATATTTCTTCTTGTTATGTACCTATACTTTATTTAATAAGGTTTGACTCTGTGATGGAAGATTCCTTGGAATAGAGATTATGTAGCTTATCCAAAAGTTCTTTGGCTAATGAAAATTTTCCAACTTTTTCTCTTACCGGATCAGGTAATCCTTCCCAGATGAAATCCATTGCCATTTTGTTGTTTCTTTTCAATTCCTTCTTTCTTGTAGTCTTCAGTCTCTTTCTGGTGGTGTATCCTATAACAAATGAGTACCAAACATCATACCCTTGTGCTCCTCAAAATGATTCATCTTGTTTCTCCACATCATATATCTCATACCATTATGACCATCAAAGAGTGGTGCTCTAATCTCAACGTACTCCTTGATGTTCCTTCTAGTGCTTAAACCGATTTCTTGAAGGGATCACTCTAATACCAATTTTTGGAATACTAAGAGGGGGGGGGGTGAATCAGTAAGACCACTTTTACCACTTTTAACCACAATATATAAATGTAAACTTTAATAGCAGTATATCATCAATGCATCATCAGTATATCGTGAGAATATAAACATAATTAGCATCACACTACATCAAGTACACAGTACACCAAAATTTACATGGAAACCCAAATGGGGGAAAACCTTGGAATGCTTTCTTATATATATCAAGAATACATTCATAGGAATCCCCAACTTCCCAATTCTCTAACTACAACTGGAAGGAGGCTATGACCCCCTATTTATAGGCTCCAACCTAAAGGAAGCTACATCTCCCTGAATTCTATGGCTCCAACCAAAAGGAGGATACAACCCCCTTTCCTTTCCCCATCCTGCCACCCTGAAATATAATTTTAGACCAACTAGCACTACCACAATCATTTCCATTGTCACCATCATTGTCACTGTTGTTGTCAATTTCATTGCCACTATCACATCAACCTGTAACTTGTCAACTTGTCACGATATGCAATCTATTATTGTATCTAACCTATCATTGTATCCAACATGTCGTTGTCAACCTGTCATTGTATCCAACCTGTCACATCAACTTGTCACTAATCAACATATCCAACCTGTCATTGTCATCGACATTCAACCAGACCCTCTCACATGGATCATATACCAAGGACACCTCTCAACTAGATGTCAAACATCACCAACGCATGCCTCTACCAAGCATGTACTAAGATCATCAACATACCATCACAAGATATGTGTCTCAACCATGTACCAAACCATCAACATGTACCATACCAAGCATCAACTGTGTACCACAACCTGTATCACAACAAGTGAATCAACCATGCACCAACACTTGTACCACAACAAGTGCATCAACCATGCACCAACACTTGTACCATGTACATCAACACCATACCAAGTATCAATCATGTACCATACCATGTATCAACTATGTACATCAACACATGTACCATACCATGTACTAGAAATGTATCTCAACCATATACCATATCACTCAATCATGCCATACACCATATACCATAAGATATACAAAGCAAGTACTATCAATGGTGTACCTCAACCGAGTACCAACATCACCAAGAGATGTATCTCATACATGTGTTTTCATATACCAAGTGTATTCCTCAACAATGTATCAATATCAATGACAACCATACACCATGTCCCAATGCTTCAAGAGTATACCAAGAACCATATCATCATCACAATGTAACCAAACCATATACCAAGATACCAATACAACCAATATGTACTAATAATCAATGTACCATACCAATATCACCAAGATGTACCATGCATCAACAAGACATGCCTCTCAAGCATGTATCATACCATCACCAAACATAAGAGACAATCACATAAGCATACATGTAACTTGTAGTTGACATGTTGTACTGTAATACTGACATGTAACTCTTCCATGGCCTTTAGCAGACTGGTACCAACATCTATACCAAATTTTCCTTAGCCTTGCAAGACTAAGACTCCATGCCATGTGGGGCCTCACATGGCATGCCCTAGGAAACCCATGGGGGTGCCTCACATGACACCCTCAAGCTTAATCGTGAGGACCTACTTAATTAGGGTTACATAAAAACCCTAGCACTCTGTAGCTCCAAAAATTTCACTCTTTCTTCGTACGTTCTTCGCTACCTCTGAATTGCCTTCAGATTCACCAATAGACCAAAATATTAGACCTTAACATTCTCACAAGATAGATATTCAATGTAAGTGTGTGTACTTATGAGAGACTCCTTGAGGTGTTTTTATACTTTTTCTAAGTAACCTCTTTCCTTTTCTTAGGGATTCTTGACTTTCTTGTTACAACCACTTTACCCATTCATTAATTGACTTGTAAACAATTAGGGGATTCTTGACCATTCTTCGGGGCTTACAACTTCACAAGGAAATATCTCCTAACCATGAGGAACCACGTGGCGTACCACCTATCACCAGAAATTCCACGATAAGGATTATCCATCTATGAGTTTATTACCTACATTTACATTCTCCTTCATGTCCATATTCCTCAACCAATTTCAAGTCTCGTAAACACACCTTTGAGGCTTCATGTAGACTTCATCAATTGCACCCATTACATTTGTTAACATCAACCACTCTTGTTGACATTAATTGCAACTAACTAACCATAAATATCGATCACAAATCTAGGGTATCTCAAATGCTCCAAGGCTTGACATCAATGACAACAAATTGTCCAACATCATCTTGCTTTGCAATGTGAAACCATATGCACTCTCCCATGAAATTTTGGTTATGTCGAGCTCCCAACAGCTTTCAACTGAATATTTCACTGGGAAATGTGAATGACTCCCATTTTCTATCTGAGATACTCAAATGTACCTCTAGGTAGGGGTTTGGTAAACATATCGTCAATTTGTTCCTTGGTAGGAACATACTCCAACTTGACATTCTTACCATTCACTTGTTCTCTCGGAAAATGATATTTTATTGGGATATGCTTGGTCTTTGAGTGAATTATTAGGTTCTTGGAAATTCTTATGGCACTGGTATTGTCACATAGTATAGAAATTGGTTGCTTGCATTCTGCCTTAATATCTTCCAATACTTGCTTCATACAAAGGATTTGTGTGCAACAAGATGTTGTTGCAAGCTACACTGCTTCTATCATGGATGAGGAAATTGAAGATTGTTTCTTTCTTAATCAAGATACTAAAAAACTACCCAAAAAGAATGCTCCACCACTTGTGCTTTTATTTTCATCAATAATACCTACCCAATTTGCATCGGTTTATGTTGTTAGAATAAAATTCTCTCATTTTGGATACCAGAGTCCAAAATCCATTGTGCCCTTCAAGTATCTGAGAATTCTCTTGACTCCCATCACATGTGATTCTTTTGATGCATATTGAAATCTTGCAACCAATCAAATATATGCATAACATCAAGCCTTGATGTAGTTACATATGAAATGCTACCAATCATTAATTTATACATGGTGTGATCAGCATATGGTGATTAATCATCCTTACTCAGCTTACATTCTTTTGTCAAGGGAGTAATGACAGGCTTGCAATCCTACATGTTGAACTTCTTTAACATCTCCTTAATGTATTTTGTCTTTGAGATGAATATGTCTTTACTTGACTAAGAGATTTGTAGTCCTAGAAAGAAGGACAACTCGCCCACCATGGACATCTCGAATCATTTTTTCATGTTCTTTGAGAACCTTTGACTCAAATCATCGGAGTTGCTTCCAAATATGATGTCATCTACATAGACCACAATGATAATTGTATTTCCATTTTATTATTTGATGTAAGTGTTACTTTTTGTAGTTCCTCTCTTGAATACTTATTGTCGTAGGTACTTATCAAGCCTCGAACACCATGCTTTAGTTGATTGATTTAGACCATTGAGGGATTTCTTAAATTTACATACATAATATTTTTTATCTGTTAACTGAAACCCCTCAAGTTGTTCAATAAATACTTATTCTTCTAGATTTCCATTTAGAAATGCATATTTAACATCCATTTGATAAACTTTGATATTCTTGTAGCTTACAAATGCCAGAAAGATTCTAATTGCTTCTAGTTTGGTTATTGGAGAAAAAATTTCATCAAAGTCTACCCCTTCAATCTGAGCATATCCTTTACACACTAGCCTTGCATTATTTCTCACTACTTGTCCATCCTCATTTAGTGTGTTCCTAAAAACCCACTTGGTGCCTATTAAATTATTGTCTTTTGTTCTTGGAACTAACTCCCAATTTGTTTTTTCTTAATTTCATCTAATACTTCATCCATAGCATTAACCCATTTTTTTATCTTTGTTGGTTTCATTGAAGTTCTTGGGTTCTATTTTAGACAATAGAGATATATTTGCATGTTTAGGTGATCTTGTTAAGTCTCTTCTTGTTTGGATGTCTTTGTTGTTCTCTCCAATAATTTGTTCTTGATGGTGGTTCTTTTGAACATACCTCGAGGGATCCTTTATGTCTTTTCTAGGAGCTTCCTCTTCTTATTATTCTATAGTCTCTTCCTTATTCTCTTTCTCTTCTTCAACATTATCTTCCTCATCATATTTCTCTTATTTTTTTTCTTCTACAATATCTTCCTCATTATCTTTCTCTTCTTCATTATAGCTTGTTACTCGTGTCTGATCATTTGTTTGCATCTTTATCCTTCCATTATTTTCATCATCCACTCTTACATTTTCACTTTCAACAATTTTATCTGATGTCAGATTTAAATATTTGTAAGATTTTATTTGAGAGGAATACTCAGGGAAAATACCTTCATCACATCTGGAGTCAAACTTTCCAAGATTGTTAGCATTTATTTTTATGTAACATTTACTTCAAAAAATTTTAAGATGATTGAAATTTGTTGACCTGCCCTTCTGTAATTCATATGGAGTTTTGTCAATGTTAGCTTGGAGTTTCCTATGTTAAAAATATAGACAATTGTGTGGATTGCATCTCTTCAAAATATATATGACAATTTAGATTGATTTAACATAGTTCTCCCCATTTCTTATACAGTTCTGTTTTTCCTTTCACCCACTCCATTTTGTTGAGGAGTTATTGTAGCTGCGAAGTGTCTTTTTATTCCATGATATTCACATAATTTATTGAACTCATTTAAGGTGAATTATCCTCCGTTATCTGATCTTAGACACTTGATTTTCAAATATGTTTCATTTTCAACCAATGCTTTGAAAGCCTTAAATTTCCCAAAAGCTTTTGATTTATAATTAATAAAGGTTACGTAGGTAATTCTTATGTAATCATCGATGAACATCATGAAGTAACGGTTACCTTGTAGAATTTGTGATTTGGTTGGCCCAAAAAGATTAGTGTGGATGAGTTCTAATGGTCATGAAGTTGAATATTCCTTGGTTCTAAATCTAACTTTAGTTTGTTTCCTATGTTGACAATATTTAAAGATTGGGTTTGTGGGCCTGATGATTTTTGGCATGCATTTTACTTCCTGGTTGTTATTGATATTAATTAAGTTGTAAAAACTTAAGTGTCGCATTCTCCTATTCCATGACCAACGTTCATCTGTTTGTCCCACACAACATACTTTTCTTCCAATTTTATTTAGAATGTATACGTTGTTTGGAGTTTTGATTGTTGTTGCTATTATTATGTTAGTGTCTTATTTTCTTATTCTGCATTCCTGAGACTTAAACAATAGTGTTTGTCCCTAGTTACATAGTTGAATGACACTTATAAGGTCATGTTATAAGTCTCCAACTAGAATAACATTTTTTGATGTGGCCTTCTAACTTCCAAGGTTGAGTTTACCTTTCCCAATTGTCTTGACAGATTTATTATATCCAAATGAGACACTTTCTCCTTTATCTCTTTTTCACTTAAGAAAGTTATTTTTGTCACCATTCATATGTTTTGAGAATACACTATCAATGTACCAATAGCTCTCTTTTTCTTGAGCATGCATTGCTAAATCACATTCTTCCTAGGAATTATTCTCTTATTTCTTCCTCCAGACTTTGTTAGTATTTTTGTCAGCAATATGTTTCTCAATAGAGACCTATGTTCAACTCTTGCACTCCTAAGGTTTATGACCAAAATTATGGCATTTATAACATTCAATATCATAGTTAAATAGTGGAGCAAATGAGTTCTTGTTTTTGTTGTCAACAAAAAAATTATTTTGTTGCTCACATAATTATTTCTTGAAGCATTGAACATACCTCCATTTTTTCTTTGGTCATTTCTTGGATATGCTCTGCAGTATATTGCCTTATGTCCAAAATTGTTGCTTGAATAACAATTACCTAGAAAGAGATATTCATACATGTTCATAGTGGGTCTTCTTGGTGTCATCGACTTTCTGAATTCATACTCCCTATGAGAACAAACTAGCTTATGCTGGTATGGGTTTTCTTTATTGGTGTTCTCATTACTTTTAATAGGATTGATCAAGGTCATAGCATAAATCTTGGGTTATTCTTTGGTTTTTTGTAATGTGCGGTTGGGATTATAGTCGAGTCCAGTTATGTCGAATGGTAATCTTTGGTTACTGAGCATATTGTCTAGCATCATGGAACTTTGATCAAAATTTGTATTGTTGTTCAACTCATCTATAAGTACAATGATTTCCTTCATTAATACAACATTTTATTTTTCAAATTTCTCATAGTCTTGTTCTTATTTTGCAGTTGACTCGTTAGTTCCTCTTCAATCTTATGTTCTTCTAATTGAGAAATCAGATCAAAATGATATGACATTTTTTCTTTCAATTGTCTATTCTTTCATCTGAGCCTGGTTATTTCATCTAGGGCACAGAGTAATTCTCCTTCAATATCAGCGTCCACATCTTCATTTTCTTCAATCTTTGGGTAGCAATTGTTGTCTTCATATTCATTGGACTTTGTTTCTTGAGCCATGAATAGAACATCTTCTTCAATATCTTCATCACTTTCAGAAGATGAATAGTCGTCCTCTTTGGAATAGAGATTCTTCTTTTGCTTCTAAAAGTATTTGTTCCTTTGAGTTTTACCCTTTCTTATTTCGTTATTATTAAAATTGTCCTTGTCTTTGTTGTACCTAATTTTATTATGAGGGAATTCGGTAGCAAAGTTTCCTACTTCACCAAAGTTAAAACGTTTAAAAGGAATCTTACCTTTATATTTTATGTTTCCTCTTTGGATCCTTCTCACAAATTTGGCTTATTCTTCATCAGATTCGCCATTTGAGTTGTCATTTGATCTTTCTTTTCTTCTACTAGTATTCTTTGAGGCTTTGAATGTTGCTTCTCTTTTAGTAACTTCTTCGTATCCTATTCGCATCTCATAGGCTATAATAATTTCATGCAATTCATCCATTGTTAGTTTGTCCAAGTCTTTTCGGTCTTCAATATTTGATATCTTAGGATTGAATCTCATAGGTAGTGACCTGAGTACTTTAGAACGATGAATTTCCCATCAATGGTTTACCCCAAACCTCTAATGATGTTTACAGTTTCATCTATGCGTAAATGGTATGCTTCAATGTTTTCTTCTTCATTCATCTTCAAGCTTTCAAATTGATTCCTATGAGTTTGTAGCTTTTCTTGCTTGAATTTATCATCTCCTTCATGGGTGTTCTATAGTTTATCCCACATCTCCTTTGTTGATTTACAGTGCATAACTTTGCTGAATTTTGATTTTGATAACCCTTCTAGAATTGCATTCATATATTTTTCATTATTGTCACCGATCTTTTTTGTTCCTATATCAAAAAGAAGATTTTTTGGGGTTTCATAACCTTTCTTGACTGGTTCCAAAAGATCATACCCTCGTGACTGCAAATACACTTACATTCTAATTTTATAGAAGGCATAATTTGTTCCATCAAAGTATGGAGATTTTATTAAGGACGATCTCTCATGTTTATCTATGTGACCTACTGGGATTTTCCTTCTAGCGGTTAAACTATTGTTGAAGGAACTAACTTTGATACCAATTATTGGAATGCTAGTAGTATTGAGAGGGGGGGTGAATCAATATTGAGCACTTTCAACAATTTGTCTTACACTTATTTAAACACATTATAATTTATTGTTGCAAGCATTCATATCAGAGAGATACTTATCATAGAAAACATGTTACTGATATAGAGGTGAAAACCTTGAAAGTGTTTTATAGATAAATGTCAAAATAATTCTCTATGATGACACAAATCCTCTTATGAGCACCAACTCATAAAATTATGGCACTAACCTAAAAATGAAAGAGGACACCAATCCCCTGTAGGCACCAACCCACACCAAGCACCAACCTGGAGACAAGAATCAACCTACAAATGAAAGAGGACACCAATCCCTTGTAGGCACCAACCTACACACCAGAAACCAACCTGGAGACAAGAACCAACCTGAAAATGAAAGAGGACACCAATTCTCTATAGGAACCAACCTACACATCAAGCACCAACCTACAAATTAAAGAGGACAACAATCCTCTGTAGGAACCAACCTACACACCATGCACCAACCTAGATGTTCTGAAATTCCTTTGGAAACAATTCTATGTAAAATTGACCGTAAGCCACAAAAAATCGTTTCGCAGAATACTTGTTCTTCTTCTCCATGAGTTTCATGAGATATGGACTCTACTCTACTTCCTCTCTATTTTAAATCCACTTTGTTCCCCTCCGCATCTTCCTTATATTTATTAGGTAATTGTCATTTATAGTGATTGCTCTCTTAATAATTTTTCCATGTACATATCGTGTATGGTCATCTCCAAGTCCATTGATTTTTCATATCGGGCTACAAAAATCTCCATGGAATTTGGTCTCTATTCCTTTTGTTACACTCTATTTGGTTTGTTGGTCCTCGACACTCAACCATCATCCAATATCATCATGGATTAAATCTCAATCATCAATCTATTCTTTCATGTCAAAACCACCTAGATGGCGAAACACTCAACACCATTTTGGCACACATCATTCGTTCAATCATATCTTGAATAGATCATGATCGTTAGATCTAACTTCCATAACTTTTGAACTGCCAGGATATCGAACCCTTTAGACCTCATCGCTCAGCCACCATTGGATCTGGTCAATATTTTTTGTCATCCATTGATCTACCCTCTTTCATATTGACAGGTCTTATTTATGCGTTAATCCCCTTCATGGTAATATGACAAAGCTCCATGTCCACTGGATCATCTTGTCTCCTAAAATTTGCAGGTTTTATTCCTATGGTTAACCTACGAGTTGTTCCTAGTGTGAGATCTACTCACTTTCATTGATTTGTTTTTTGAATGGATGGTTGGATATGCATCTTGGAATATAGTCAAAGACTCGGTACCAGTCGTTGATCGATTTCTAGATGGACGAATGTGACATATCATCGGACTATTTCAGCTTTTACTCTCAATCATTGATCATCACTATGAAGGACGATCCAGATCTCATCTAATAGTTTGGTCTTTAGAGTAATTTAAAAGTGCAGCTTAGAAAGTTTAGAAACTTCCACTCTGAAGATTGTTTACCTTTCTCCTCAGACTTTGAATGCTTTCATCCTCTCCATCAATGATCTATCTGTATCTAACGATCATGGTTCATTGTCTTGATCCCACTGCACTACGTCTATGCCACGGAACTCAGACGTGGATTCCACATATCAACCTATTACTTGTCAATCTGATAGCCACATGTCTCTTTCTAATTCGTTCATGTCACCGCCACGTGTCACAATTTCATTCTCTAATTCCACATCTTGGATCTTTCATCTACCATGTGTCACTCTAGTGGCATGCCATGAGTCTCTTCCTCGTGATTTGATCTATTCAATTCTGAATAGATCTTCACCATTCATCATTGTCCTTCTATCGAAGTTACTCTAGCTACTTGACTCTGATGTCCCTACTCCGACAAAAAATGGGATACCACTACACATTCTCTCCTTAACCCTTCACCAGAGTCACTTTGAATCCATCCTATATATCTTCCAGATCTTCCTTCAACAATCTAGACCATTTATTTAAAAAATTGTAGTTGTTGGTTCATGCAAACACTGCCATGTGTTATCCTCAGACCCATCCACCTGAATCATTCTGAAATCATCTGGATCATTCATCATTGTTGGATGTATGAGCTGACCTAGGTTCTACCTTATTTCTCCAACAAAACCCTTTTCACCATCAGCCCTTCTTGTAAACTAGAAGACTACACTGCAGACAGAATGCACAACGCAGTCTCACCCAAGATGGTTTATGGGTGACTACAGGATGAAAATGTCTGTAGTCATGGAAGGGGTTGGGGATGTTCTTCTTACTACTGTTCTAATTTAACATGTATTCTATCATACCATTTATTATATATATTATTTCATTCATTCATAATATTCATTTTGCATACATATTCTAGTGCGCACTATAATTAGAACCATTCATTCATCTAACCATTTAACCATAATTGCAGAAATAACAAAAAAATTTAGAAACATTGCAACACAAGGTTTTACTGTGGTTCATCCCCCCTGGGGCTGCGTCCACAAAGATATTCTTTTTATTTATTCTTCTTCATCAAAATATTTTTGTGTGCATTACATCATAGGATATTTGTGGTGAGGCGGACCATTGTTGCTCCAAGCTCCACAACTTACGACCTGACCCTCGGTTACATCTCAAAACTAACCTCATCTAAGATCTATAGCTCGCAACAAATAGACTTCAACTCAAAAATATGATCTAAGTACTTTCTTCATGCAAAAAGTCGCACAAAGATCTCTCAAAAGACACATACAAAAAAAATATGATCCTTCAATCTACCTCATACATCTTATTTATACTAAAGTGGGTTAAAACCCTTACATCATGACTCCAAAACCCTAACCCTAACATGGATAGGTTTTTCCACATATGCGTTGGATTTCTTCAAATAATGTCATGCGTTGCTTCCTTTGTCATTTATCATGCTGGTCTTCCTTCTTTTTCAGCGCACGTTGTTCCCTTTGGCCCACTCTGCACTTAACTCCCAAAAATGACTACTCCAGCAGGCCCCCAACACTAAGTTGTGGCTTGTCCCAAGCCACTCATACTTAGTTCACTTATTGCAATGCTACCTCCAGTGCATGAAACGTGTGCCAAATATGTCTCTTTATCCTTTTCTTGTGCACTCTTTTATGTCAGTATCTCCACATCATGCATTGTCGTGTGCGCTTTTAGCACTTCCATGCTTTCTGGATGTGCATGTTCCATGTTGGTTTTCTTTGTTTCCAACATTGTTATCATTTGTTCTACTTGTTCTTGTAGGGACTCCAACAGAGTCTGTTGTGCTTATTTCTCCTCTTGTGTGGCCTTTACCTCTGTCTACAGGATTTTCATCTCCTGCGTGGCCCTCAGTATCAGGGATATGGCCATTGTATTTTTCTTCTTATTTAGTTCATGAAATACAAAATTCATATTTTCTTCTCTCTTCTCCAGCTACTCGATCCTCTCATCTTCTTCCAGGCTAGTCCAAATGTGTGCATTACTATCATACAATTCTACAGCTTCTTTTTCTTCATGCACTATGCTATATATGTGTGCAGTAGCCTCCTTCTCTCTGAGTTCCCTGACTTCTGGGGGTGCGCTTGGAGTCAGTTTTTATGTTAACTTTGTTATCTCCTGCTTATATCTCTCCATTGTCTATGCAATGTTTTGTATATTTTCTTCTGTTGCGACTTGCAGTTCCTATGTGTAGTTTGGTATGTTGTTGTATACTTCTGCAAGTTTCTTCTCTAGTTTATCTTTGTGTTGTTTCTCCTCCTCCTTATCCATTTTTATTTTCTCACAAGTTACCTGCAATATCTCCTTAACCTCCCTGTTGATATCCAATTTGGTGGAATCCTCCCTAGTTCTCGATTGGACCTCTTGCATCATGCTTGCATGTAACCTATATATCACCTTTGTAGGTATGTGTGCCAGAACCAACTCTAGATGTTCTAGGTCCTTCACATGTCTTTGCGTTGTGTTCTCATTTACTTCCAACATGTCTTTCATGACTTTAAAAATGTCACTACCCTTTACAAATGTATGTACTATCTCTTCCTGTTCTTTCTGGATAGGTGCTTCTATGCTTTTTCTTTCTGTTGCAATGTGGGATGATGCATTGTACTATTCTGCAGCCTCTGTAGGATGTCATGCATTCCTACTAACGTCTCCATAATTTCCTCTCTTTGTGATTCTGCTACAAGTACTGCATTCTCCCCTCTATGTTGGACTTTGTCTGCGACAAATTCTACATCGTCTTTTGTGATAATGAGTA
>ML806047.1:0-28641 GCA_009831015.1 Picea engelmannii | reverse complement strand
GAAAGAACATATCAATGAAGAATACTCTGAAAAAGGAAGAGTGACAGATAGAAGAGATTACTTCAGAGTGATCCAGATTGATAGATCTAGAGAAGAAACTTGTCAACAAGTAGAAGTGTTTTGAAGTTGAAGTTTCGGAGTAAAAAAAGGTGCAACAATGAAAGAGCTTTGACGAAGATAGTACGACAGTTGGAGAAATTTTTTTGGGGAGTTAAGCGTAGAGTGGGACAAAGGGAACAATGTGTGTCGAAAAATAAGGAAGACCAGTGCGAAAAAGGGAAAAGGTACTGCGTGCAACAGGATTTTTGGAAATCCAATGCATATGTGGACAAACCTAGCCATGTTAGGGTTAGGGTTTTGGATTTAACAGTGGATCACATGATTACATATTTCAGGTATTATGAATTTGCTGCAAATACCACATTTCGGGCACAGTAAGAATGTGGGGAATTGTGTGAAACAATAGCTAGCAAGGGTACATGGAGGTATCATGTGGATGGATAGGCCAATCCATATAGATGTAGACCTCATAGAAAAAATTACTGGGTTACCAACTAGCGACGTAAAACCAAAGGATTACTTGGAGAACAAAGCAAGGGACAAAGATATTGTAGAACAAGTTTAAGCACAGTTCAAAACAAAAAGTGGAAACAAGGGCATAGTGATAAAGGACATAGATGACCCTGCGATGAGGTTTTCCACAAATCTTATCACCTGTCAACTCTTAAGGAAGTGTAGAAAGGAATAGGCCTTGACATGAGTCATAGAAGCAGCAACACAATGCATAAAGGGTATAGTATTTAGTTGGGCACCCTATTTACTGAACCAATTTTTGATAGACTACAGGGATGCACAAGATAATGGTACATAATTCAATTACTCTTGGCTATTGATATTGATAGCATTGGTAGGATGTCAAGAACCCAAATTCACAACCTTTCTGGACAAAAGAGGGAAATGATGTGCATCACGGTATACAACTTTATGGTAGGCAAAAGACACTAAGAACAAACAGGCGAACTATGTAGTATTTGCAATTTTCCTGGAAGATATGCAACCGAAGAAAACTAACATGTGGAGAATTCGATCTAAGTAGTCAAGGAAAATGAAGGAATTTCCAATTTTAAGGCTTCGAGACACCACATGTGGATTTATGCCATAAGAGATCCAAAAGAGATGATCCAATGATCTTTTAAGACTATGGTTAAGTTTTAAAGCATGAGTTCATTAGCCATTTAGGAATTGAAGAAAGATGAATAAATTAATGATATAACATGGCAGCCATAATAAGAAATGTAGATCTGAAATTAATCTCAAAGAATCAACAAACCATAACAACAAATTTGTTAACGGAGTTCAACAAGATTGCCTACGTCTCCGTGCCTTTGTCTCAGTGGGTGAGGCTTTATTATTTCTCTTCAATGCTTCAAAAGTACATTAGAAAAGTGTCAAATGGATTAAAAACTGGCCTGGCTATGTTCTTATAGACCTCAAGAACCCAACACAACCAAAGACATTGAAAATGGTTGAGCGAAGATCTCAGAATTGGCTCACAAAGTTCCTCTCCTCAATGGCTTCCCTACATAAAATTGACTTTGGCTTCACAATTATATAGCATTTCTCCTCTTCTGAACCTGTCTAAGGCTTCCAAGAACCTATGGTTTAAATAGATTTGAAGTGGGCGTTAACCTCCCAACTTCCTCCCAATATATGGCCTCAATTTGGGCTCCAGATCTCCAAAAAATGGCCAATATCCCTCCAAAATCAGGCTGAAAATCCAATAAATTATACAATAAGGTTAAAAAAACCTCAAAATGTGCATAGATAGGGCGCAACCCCTTTTCTCTGGGCCCCTGGTCACATGCGAATGGTCCATGTTTCCTCGGTCTAGTCCTAGCACGCTGGCCCCTCCATTCTTAGCTCCTAGTATTATGGCTTTGGTCCATGTGGCCAAGCCCTAAGTCTCCATGTGCACATATCGTTGCTAGCTCTTGTTCATTAGCCTCTGGTCGGTTGGGGATGGTCCCTGTCGATCGGGGATTATCCCAAAATTTGCACCACTGTCAACTCTTATAATGTTTCTGCCATATAATTAATAAGAAACATTATCTGCCCATCTGGTTACCCCGAGGAGTTAGATTGATGTGCCCATGGAGGTCTGGAGCTCGAATTCCCAGAAGCCACCAATTTTTTGATCTAGCCATTATTGACAAAATTTGGGTTGCCACATGGTGCCCTCTGATTGGGCCACGTGTCACCTTGGGATTGGCCCATACTATCCAGTCACCAACACAGTTAGTGAGCCACGTCATGTTCGTACTACATAGTCACCCTGCCACATCAACTTTTGTACAACCCAATCACCTGCCACATCACTTGTCGTACAACCACGTGTTGTTCCACATCACATTCATACTGCACAGTCATCCTACCATGTCAGCATCCGTACATCCCAACTTTCATCCATACTGCCATGTGTCAGCCTGCCATTGGGCCACGTCATGTATGAACTACCACGTGTCATCTGTATAGTGCCACATGTCAAATCTGTACATGTGCCAATTCATCCTGAAAATGTCGAATTTGAGTGACACGTGTCACCTCCTGGTGATGCCACATCAGCATGATGACATTATCATGATTTCACCTTTCGTACTACTGACGTCATCGTTGAATTTGACTATTGACTTTGACCAGTTAACTTTTTGCCTATTTGGGAATTTGGTCAGAACACGATAACTTTCGCATACAGTGTCTGTTTGAGGAAAAAATTATATGGTCAGAATCAACACGATGAGACAGACACAATGGTGTTGGTTTTGTCTGATTATGAGAAATTTGATTTTTAGGCCTTCCTGGATCCATTGTGGATCACACCTCCCCACTAAGACCTTTTGGTCCTCCAAAAGGGTACTAACCAGTCATCAAGTGCGGGATAGGCCACCCCACTTGTTCTCTGTCTTTAAAATCTGTCCTGTGCACCTGTCTTATCAAGATCAATTGCAAAACAACCATAAAAACTGACAACATATTGTTAGCCACTTGTACTCTTTCACATCTTACTAAAGCCACTACCATCCATGTTGAAAACATTAACAATGATAACATTATAAATATGACTGAAAATGAGCTAATATGGTTGTAGTACTTGCATGACATTAGCTTATCTTGAAGCAAAGTATGATTGAAATTCCATTCTAAAATCATCTCATGTTCATGCTTAAGATCAATTGCTTGATTTGGCACAATTATAGGTGTGTTGCTTGCATGAGATACCTTCCTTAATTGTTCCATTGTTTGAAGAGATTGATTTTCTTTTAAGTGATGAGCATGTACAACATATTCATTGCCTTATTGGATTAAGTGATATTGATTCCGTTCCCTGTAGAATATTGGTTTGTGATCATACAAATAAGGACTGCCTAAGACCATTCCACATTCATTGAGTGACACCACATCACACGTTACCTCATCCACAAATTTTGATGAAATTGCAAAATTTAAAGTGCATTGCTTTGTTATGTGAAATTTATGATTGTTGCTTATCCATTTAAGTGAGTAGGGTTTATGATGCATCTGAGTGTTTAATCCCAATTGTTTAACCACTTCCTCTGAAATCAAGTTAGATTGAGATCCACTATCTATCAATGTATCGACCTTAGTGTGTTTCATTATGACCCTTATGTGAAAAAATTTACTTCTAGAATCATATCCATCACCAATTTTACCTGTCAAACCAACTGCTATGATTTTAGATTCATCACCTGAATTTGATCCCAAGTCTGTTGGCCATGTTGTTGTTCCAACTATTTGCCTCCCTTTCCTCTCTTTGAACCATTTCAGTCTCTTCTCGGGATGCAATTTCCAGCAATGGTCATCATCATACCCTTCTTTCTTGTAATGCTTGCAAGAGAGATTCTCTTCCCTTCTTGTCACTTAATTTTTTTTCTTTCCATTCCCCTTCCTTTTGTCCTCTTTTCTTGAAGACAATTCCCCTGATACACCAACTCCTGTTTTCCTTGCCTCAATGTATGTTGCTTGAACATAAACCTCATCAAGATTAGTAGGTCCAAACATAAATACAATGGTACAAATATGTGCAAGTAAACCTACTATATACTTCATAAGAGTTTCTTGGGTATGTAATGGAATGTCTAACATTAATGCCATCTTACAAAATTCATCTGTGTATTCTTGCATTGTTTTTCCCTTTCTTAGTTTAAGACCTTGCCATTCAATTAAAGCCTTGTCTTTATAACACAAAGGATAAAATTGTTTTTTAAGTTCAGAAACAAAACCTTTCCATGATGGAAATACATTACCCACTTGTTGCATGCCATTTTGCAACTTGCTTTTCCACTAGATGAGTGATGTGCCTGCAAGTCGAAGCAATGCCAATTTGATTTTGATTTGAGTTGACTCATCCTTGATTTGTTGCACACTAAAATAAACTTCCATATGTATGACCCAATTATCAAGCCTCTCTACATTGACTTCACCATCATACATGGGTAATTCAAACTTCACATCAAGCTTAAGTAACGAAATATCATGTTTATGTTTATGGGAATGTTTTCTTGCGGTGGATTTGGAATTTGTACTTGAAGAAGAAGAAGTTGATGGAGAAGAAGGAGATGAAGGAGGAGGTTTAGGAGGATCCTCTCCTTCATTTTTGGCTTTTGAATATTCACCTAGAATCGGTCTCTTCCGCTTCAAGTAATCATCATATAAAACCTTTACCATCTCCGACATGGAAAATAAACTATTTTGAAACTCTATCTCGTTATGAGAAAATCCCTCTTCTGATGCCATATTCTCACTTTGAGAAGTCCTCTTTCTCAATCCAATCTCAAGATTCTCTTCAACAAGATCTCCTTCACCACGATTCAAATTTTCCCTGGTAATCATGCAAACTCAAAAACCAACCGTCAACCTGCTCTGATACCACTTGATCTGAAAATGATCTTTTAAGACTATGGTTAAGTTTTAAAGCATGAGTTCACTAACCATTTATGAATTGAATAAAGATGAATAAATTAATGATATAACATGGAATCCATAATAAAAAATGCAGATCTAAAAGTAAGCTCAAAGAATCAACAAATCATAACAACAAAGTTGTTAACGAAGTTCAACAAGATTGCCTACGTCTCTGGGCCTTTGTCTCAGTGGGTGAGGCTTTCTTATTTCTCTTCAATGATTCAAAAGTACATCATAAAAGTGTCAAATGGATTACAAACTGGTCTGGATATGTTCCGTTGACCTCAAGAGCCCAACACAACTGACATCACTGAAAACGGTTGAGCGAGCTCCCAGAATTGGCCCGCAAAGTTCCTCTCCTCAATGGCTTCCTTGCATAAAAATGACTTTGGCTTCACAATTCTATATAATTTATCCACTTCTGAACCTGTCTAAGGCTACCAAGAACCTATTGTTTAAATAGATTTGAAGTGGGCATCAACCTCCCAACTTCCTCCCAATATCTGGCCTCAATTCGGGCTCCAGATCTCCCAAAAATGTCCAAAATCCCTCCAAAATCAAGTTGAAAATCCAATAAATTATACAATAAGGTTAAAAAAACCCAAAAATGTGCATAGACAGGGCGCAACTCCTTTTCTTCGGGCCCCCGGTCACATGCGAATGGTCCATGTGTCCTCATGCTAGTCCTAGCGTATTGGCCCCTATGGTCTTAGCTACTAGTATTACGGCTTTGGTCTATGTGGCCAAGCCCTAAGTCTCCACACACACATATCGTTGCTAGCTCCTGGTCATTAGCCTTTGGTCGACTGTGTCTGGTCCCTGCCGACCGGGGCTTATCCTGAAATACACGCCACTGTCAACTCTTATAATGTTTGTTCTATATAATTAACAAGAAACATTATCCACCCATCTGGTTAGCCCGGGGAGTTAGATCGCTATGCTCATAGAGGTTGAGAGTTTGAATCCCTCGAAGGCACAATTTTTTTGATCTATCCATTATTGAAAAAATTTGGGGTGCCACGTGGCACCCTCTGATTGGGCCACATGTCTCCTTGGGATTGGCCCATACGGTCCAATCACCAGTATAGCCAGTGAGCCACGTCATGTCCATAATGCACAATCACCCTACCACGTCATCTTCTGTACAACCTAGTCACCTGCCACGTCACCTGTCGTACAACCACGTGTCATGCCACGTCACATCCGTACTGCATAGTCATTCTACCATGTCAGCATATGTACAACCCAATTGTCATCTGTACTTCCACGTCATCCTTCCATTGGGCCACGTCATGTATGGAATGCCATGTGTCATCCGTACAGTGCCACATGTCAAATTCGTATAGGTGCCAACTCAACCCAAAAATGTTGAATTTGAGTGACACATGTCACCTCCTGGTTATTCCACATCATCATGATGTCATGCTGATGTCACATGTCGTACTTCTGACATCAACGTTGAATTTGACCAGTTGACTTTTTGCCTATTCAGGAATTTGGTCAGAACGCGATAACTTTCACATACGGTTTCCATTTGAGGAAAACATTATATGGTCAGAATCAACATGATGAGACAAACACAATGGAGATAGTTTCGTTCGATTACGAGAACTTTGATTTTTAGGCCTTCCTTGATCCATTTTGGATCAAAAGAAGTGGCTAGAAATGAGGTACTACACAACGCGGGAGGAAGTAGAATGGATAGTGAAGGATTGGCCTACATAGTGGAAAGTTCCAGTAAAATAGAAGAAAGGGAAAAAACCTAAGAAACAAGAAGAAACAGGCCCATCAAGGAAGTCAAACAATCTAATAGAAAATACAAGGAAGGTTGCAGAGTGCAGTCAAACCTTAGGGAGTAGTGCAATAGTCAAGAAGCCAAGGAAGAAAGACACCATGTCAAGGGAAGAAGTGAAAGGATATGGAGATGAGGTAAAGGGATATAGCTCTCATAAAAAGGAGGTACATGATGATCAAACAAAAAAGAAAAAAAATGAGGTGCAAACCTCATCCCCAACCAAGAAGAGGACTAGAACATAGGAGGGAGAAATAAAGAAGAAAATGAAGCACCACAAGAATCCCCCAATACTCATTATCACAAAAGACGATGTAGAATTTGTCGCAGACAAAGTCCAACATAGAGGGGAGAATGCAGTACTTGTAGCAGAATCACAAAGAGAGGAAATTATGGAGACGTTAGTAGGAATGCATGACATCCTACAGAGGCTGCAGAATAGTACAATGCATCATCCCACATTGCAACAGAAAGAAAAAGCATAGAAGCACCTATCCAGAAAGAACAGGAAGAGATAGTACATACATTTGTAAAGGGTAGTGACATTTTTAAAGTCATGAAAGACATGTTGGAAGTAAATGAGAACACAACGCAAAGACATGTGAAGGACCTAGAACATCTAGAGTTGGTTCTGGCACACATACCTACAAAGGTGATATATAGGTTACATGCAAGCATGATGCAAGAGGTCCAATCGAGAACTAGGGAGGATTCCACCAAATTGGATATCAACAGGGAGGTTAAGGAGATATTGCAGGTAACTTGTGAGAAAATAAAAATGGATAAGGAGGAGGAGAAACAACACAAAGATAAACTAGAGAAGAAACTTGCAGAAGTATACAACAACATACCAAACTACACATAGGAACTGCAAGTCGCAACAGAAGAAAATATACAAAACATTGCATAGACAATGGAGAGATATAAGCAGGAGATAACAAAGTTAACATAAAAACTGACTCCAAGCGCACCCCCAGAAGTCAGGGAACTCAGAGAGAAGGAGGCTACTGCACACATATATAGCATAGTGCATGAAGAAAAAGAAGCTGTAGAATTGTATGATAGTAATGCACACATTTGGACTAGCCTGGAAGAAGATGAGAGGATCGAGTAGCTGGAGAAGAGAGAAGAAAATATGAATTTTGTATTTCATGAACTAAATAAGAAGAAAAATACAATGGCCATATCCCTGATACTGAGGGCCACGCAGGAGATGAAAATCCTGTAGACAGAGGTAAAGGCCACACAAGAGGAGAAATAAGCACAACAGACTCTGTTGGAGTCCCTACAAGAACAAGTAGAACAAATGATAACAATGTTGGAAACAAAGAAAACCAACATGGAACATGCACATCCAGAAAGCATGGAAGTGCTAAAAGCGCACACGACAATGCATGATGTGGAGATACTGACATAAAAGAGTGCACAAGAAAAGGATAAAGAGACATATTTGGCACACGTTTCATGCACTGGAGGTAGCATTGCAATAAGTGAACTAAGTATGAGTGGCTTGGGACAAGCCACAACTTAGTGTTGGGGGCCTGCTGGAGTAGTCATTTTTGGGAGTTAAGTGCAGAGTGGGCCAAAGGGAACAACGTGCGCTGAAAAAGAAGGAAGACCAGCATGATAAATGACAAAGGAAGCAACGCATGACATTATTTGAAGAAATCCAACGCATATGTGGAAAAACCTATCCATGTTAGGGTTAGGGTTTTGGAGTCATGATGTAAGGGTTTTAACCCACTTTAGTATAAATAAGATGTATGAGGTAGATTGAAGGATCATATTTTTTTTGTATGTGTCTTTTGAGAGATCTTTGTGCGACTTTTTGCATGAAGAAAGTACTTAGATCATATTTTTGAGTTGAAGTCTATTTGTTGCGAGCTATAGATCTTAGATGAGGTTAGTTTTGAGATGTAACCGAGGGTCAGGTCGTAAGTTGTGGAGCTTGGAGCAACAATGGTCCGCCTCACCACAAATATCCTATGATGTAATGCACACAAAAATATTTTGATGAAGAAGAATAAATAAAAAGAATATCTTTGTGGACGCAGCCCCAGGGGGGATGAACCACAGTAAAACCTTGTGTTGCAATGTTTCTAAATTTTTTTGTTATTTCTGCAATTATGGTTAAATGGTTAGATGAATGAATGGTTCTAATTATAGTGCGCACTAGAATATGTATGCAAAATGAATATTATGAATGAATGAAATAATATATATAATAAATGGTATGATAGAATACATGTTAAATTAGAACAGTAGTAAGAAGAACATCCCCAACCCCTTCCATGACTACAGACATTTTCATCCTGTAGTCACCCATAAACCATCTTGGGTGAGACTGCGTTGTGCATTCTGTCTGCAGTGTAGTCTTCTAGTTTACAAGAAGGGCTGATGGTGAAAAGGGTTTTGTTGGAGAAATAAGGTAGAACCTAGGTCAGCTCATACATCCAACAATGATGAATGATCCAGATGATTTCAGAATGATTCAGGTGGATGGGTCTGAGGATAACACATGGCAGTGTTTGCATGAACCAACAACTACAATTTTTTAAATAAATGGTCTAGATTGTTGAAGGAAGATCTGGAAGATATATAGGATGGATTCAAAGTGACTCTGGTGAAGGGTTAAGGAGAGAATGTGTAGTGGTATCCCATTTTTTGTCGGAGTAGGGACATCAGAGTCAAGTAGCTAGAGTAACTTCGATAGAAGGACAATGATGAATGGTGAAGATCTATTCAGAATTGAATAGATCAAATCACGAGGAAGAGACTCATGGCATGCCACTAGAGTGACACATGGTAGATGAAAGATCCAAGATGTGGAATTAGAGAATGAAATTGTGACACGTGGCGGTGACATGAACGAATTAGAAAGAGACATGTGGCTATCAGATTGACAAGTAATAGGTTGATATGTGGAATCCACGTCTGAGTTCCGTGGCATAGACGTAGTGCAGTGGGATCAAGACAATGAACCATGATCGTTAGATACAGATAGATCATTGATGGAGAGGATGAAAGCATTCAAAGTCTGAGGAGAAAGGTAAACAATCTTCAGAGTGGAAGTTTCTAAACTTTCTAAGCTGCACTTTTAAATTACTCTAAAGACCAAACTATTAGATGAGATCTGGATCGTCCTTCATAGTGATGATCAATGATTGAGAGTAAAAGCTGAAATAGTCCGATGATATGTCACATTCGTCCATCTAGAAATCGATCAACGACTGGTACCGAGTCTTTGACTATATTCCAAGATGCATATCCAACCATCCATTCAAAAAACAAATCAATGAAAGTGAGTAGATCTCACACTAGGAACAACTCGTAGGTTAACCATAGGAATAAAACCTGCAAATTTTAGGAGACAAGATGATCCAGTGGACATGGAGCTTTGTCATATTACCATGAAGGGGATTAACGCATAAATAAGACCTGTCAATATGAAAGAGGGTAGATCAATGGATGACAAAAAATATTGACCAGATCCAATGGTGGCTGAGCGATGAGGTCTAAAGGGTTCGATATCCTGGCAGTTCAAAAGTTATGGAAGTTAGATCTAACGATCATGATCTATTCAAGATATGATTGAACGAATGATGTGTGCCAAAATGGTGTTGAGTGTTTCGCCATCTAGGTGGTTTTGACATGAAAGAATAGATTGATGATTGAGATTTAATCCATGATGATATTGGATGATGGTTGAGTGTCGAGGACCAACAAACCAAATAGAGTGTAACAAAAGGAATAGAGACCAAATTCCATGGAGATTTTTGTAGCCCGATATGAAAAATCAATGGACTTGGAGATGACCATACACGATATGTACATGGAAAAATTATTAAGAGAGCAATCACTATAAATGACAATTACCTAATAAATATAAGGAAGATGCGGAGGGGAACAAAGTGGATTTAAAATAGAGAGGAAGTAGAGTAGAGTCCATATCTCATGAAACTCATGGAGAAGAAGAACAAGTATTCTGCGAAACGATTTTTTGTGGCTTACGGTCAATTTTACATAGAATTGTTTCCAAAGGAATTTCAGAACATCTAGGTTGGTGCATGGTGTGTAGGTTGGTTCCTACAGAGGATTGTTGTCCTCTTTAATTTGTAGGTTGGTGCTTGATGTGTAGGTTGGTTCCTATAGAGAATTGGTGTCCTCTTTCATTTTCAGGTTGGTTCTTGTCTCCAGGTTGGTTTCTGGTGTGTAGGTTGGTGCCTACAAGGGATTGGTGTCCTCTTTCATTTGTAGGTTGATTCTTGTCTCCAGGTTGGTGCTTGGTGTGGGTTGGTGCCTACAGGGGATTGGTGTCCTCTTTCATTTTTAGGTTAGTGCCATAATTTTATGAGTTGGTGCTCATAAGAGGATTTGTGTCATCATAGAGAATTATTTTGACATTTATCTATAAAACACTTTCAAGGTTTTCACCTCTATATCAGTAACATGTTTTCTATGATAAGTATCTCTCTGATATGAATGCTTGCAACAATAAATTATAATGTGTTTAAATAAGTGTAAGACAAATTGTTGAAAGTGCTCAATATTGATTCACCCCCCCTCTCAATACTACTAGCATTCCAATAATTGGTATCAAAGTTAGTTCCTTCAACAATAGTTTAACCGCTAGAAGGAAAATCCCAGTAGGTCACATAGATAAACATGAGAGATCGTCCTTAATAAAATCTCCATACTTTGATGGAACAAATTATGCCTTCTATAAAATTAGAATGTAAGTGTATTTGCAGTCACGAGGGTATGATCTTTTGGAACCAGTCAAGAAAGGTTATGAAACCCCAAAAAATCTTCTTTTTGATATAGGAACAAAAAAGATCGGTGACAATAATGAAAAATATATGAATGCAATTCTAGAAGGGTTATCAAAATCAAAATTCAGCAAAGTTATGCACTGTAAATCAACAAAGGAGATGTGGGATAAACTATAGAACACCCATGAAGGAGATGATAAATTCAAGCAAGAAAAGCTACAAACTCATAGGAATCAATTTGAAAGCTTGAAGATGAATGAAGAAGAAAACATTGAAGCATACCATTTACGCATAGATGAAACTGTAAACATCATTAGAGGTTTGGGGTAAACCATTGATGGGAAATTCATCGTTCTAAAGTACTCAGGTCACTACCTATGAGATTCAATCCTAAGATATCAAATATTGAAGACCGAAAAGACTTGGACAAACTAACAATGGATGAATTGCATGAAATTATTATAGCCTATGAGATGCGAATAGGATACGAAGAAGTTACTAAAAGAGAAGCAACATTCAAAGCCTCAAAGAATACTAGTAGAAGAAAAGAAAGATCAAATGACAACTCAAATGGCGAATCTGATGAAGAATAAGCCAAATTTGTGAGAAGGATCCAAAGAGGAAACATAAAATATAAAGGTAAGATTCCTTTTAAACGTTTTAACTTTGGTGAAGTAGGAAACTTTGCTACCGAATTCCCTCATAATAAAATTAGGTACAACAAAGACAAGGACAATTTTAATAATAACGAAATAAGAAAGGGTAAAACTCAAAGGAACAAATACTTTTAGAAGCAAAAGAAGAATCTCTATTCCAAAGAGGACGACTATTCATCTTCTGAAAGTGATGAAGATATTGAAGAAGATGTTCTATTCATGGCTCAAGAAACAAAGTCCAATGAATATGAAGACAACAATTGCTACCCAAAGATTGAAGAAAATGAAGATGTGGACGCTGATATTGAAGGAGAATTACTCTGTGCCCTAGATGAAATAACCAGGCTCAGATGAAAGAATAGACAATTGAAAGAAAAAATGTCATATCATTTTGATCTGATTTCTCAATTAGAAGAACATAAGATTGAAGAGGAACTAACGAGTCAACTGCAAAATAAGAACAAGACTATGAGAAATTTGAAAAATAAAATGTTGTATTAATGAAGGAAATCATTGTACTTATAGATGAGTTGAACAACAATACAAATTTTGATCAAAGTTCCATGATGCTAGACAATATGCTCAGTAACCAAAGATTACCATTCGACATAACTGGACTCGACTATAATCCCAACCGCACATTACAAAAAACCAAAGAATAACCCAAGATTTATGCTATGACCTTGATCAATCCTATTAAAAGTAATGAGAACACCAATAAAGAAAACCCATACCAGCATAAGCTAGTTTGTTCTCATAGGGAGTATGAATTCAGAAAGTCGATGACACCAAGAAGACCCACTATGAACATGTATGAATATCTCTTTCTAGGTAATTGTTATTCAAGCAACAATTTTGGACATAAGGCAATATACTGCAGAGCATATCCAAGAAATGACCAAAGAAAAAATGGAGGTATGTTCAATGCTTCAAGAAATAATTATGTGAGCAACAAAATAATTTTTTTGTTGACAACAAAAACAAGAACTCATTTGCTCCACTATTTAACTATGATATTGAATGTTATAAATGCCATAATTTTGGTCATAAACCTTAGGAGTGCAAGAGTTGAACATAGGTCTCTATTGAGAAACATATTGCTGACAAAAATACTAACAAAGTCTGGAGGAAGAAATAAGAGAATAATTCCTAGGAAGAATGTGATTTAGCAATGCATGCTCAAGAAAAAGAGAGCTATTGGTACATTGATAGTGTATTCTCAAAACATATGAATGGTGACAAAAATAACTTTCTTAAGTGAAAAAGAGATAAAGGAGAAAGTGTCTCATTTGGATATAATAAATCTGTCAAGACAATTGGGAAAGGTAAACTCAACCTTGGAAGTTAGAAGGCCACATCAAAAAATGTTATTCTAGTTGGAGACTTATAACATGACCTTATAAGTGTCATTCAACTATGTAACTAGGGACAAACACTATTGTTTAAGTCTCAGGAATGCAGAATAAGAAAATAAGACACTAACATAATAATAGCAACAACAATCAAAACTCCAAACAACGTATACATTCTAAATAAAATTGGAAGAAAAGTATGTTGTGTGGGACAAACAGATGAACGTTGGTCATGGAATAGGAGAATGCGACACTTAAGTTTTTACAACTTAATTAATATCAATAACAACCAGGAAGTAAAATGCATGCCAAAAATCATCAGGCCCACAAACCCAATCTTTAAATATTGTCAACATAGGAAACAAACTAAAGTTAGATTTAGAACCAAGGAATATTCAACTTCATGACCATTAGAACTCATCCACACTAATCTTTTTGGGCCAACCAAATCACAAATTCTACAAGGTAACCGTTACTTCATGATGTTCATCGATGATTACATAAGAATTACCTACGTAACCTTTATTAATTATAAATCAAAAGCTTTTGGGAAATTTAAGGCTTTCAAAGCATTGGTTGAAAATGAAACATATTTGAAAATCAAGTGTCTAAGATCAGATAACGGAGGATAATTCACCTTAAATGAGTTCAATAAATTATGTGAATATCATGGAATAAAAAGACACTTCGCAGCTACAATAACTCCTCAACAAAATGGAGTGGGTGAAAGGAAAAACAGAACTGTATAAGAAATGGGGAGAACTATGTTAAATCAATCTAAATTGTCATATATATTTTGAAGAGATGCAATCCACACAATTGTCTATATTTTTAACATAGGAAACTCCAAGCTAACATTGACAAAACTCCATATGAATTACAGAAGGGCAGGTCAACAAATTTCAATCATCTTAAAATTTTTTGAAGTAAATGTTACATAAAAATAAATGCTAACAATCTTGGAAAGTTTGACTCCAGATGTGATGAAGGTATTTTCCCTGAGTATTCCTCTCAAATAAAATCTTACAAATATTTAAATCTGACATCAGATAAAATTGTTGAAAGTGAAAATGTAAGAGTGGATGATGAAAATAATGGAAGGATAAAGATGCAAACAAATGATCAGACACGAGTAACAAGCTATAATGAAGAAGAGAAAGATAATGAGGAAGATATTGTAGAAGAAAAAAAATAAGAGAAATATGATGAGGAAGATAATGTTGAAGAAGAGAAAGAGAATAAGGAAGAGACTATAGAATAATAAGAAGAGGAAGCTCCTAGAAAAGACATAAAGGATCCCTCGAGGTATGTTCAAAAGAACCACCATCAAGAACAAATTATTGGAGAGAACAACAAAGACATCCAAACAAGAAGAGACTTAACAAGATCACCTAAACATGCAAATATATCTCTATTGTCTAAAATAGAACCCAAGAACTTCAATGAAACCAACAAAGATAAAAAAATGGGTTAATGCTATGGATGAAGTATTAGATGAAATTAAGAAAAAACAAATTGGGAGTTAGTTCCAAGAACAAAAGACAATAATTTAATAGGCACCAAGTGGGTTTTTAGGAACACACTAAATGAGGATGGACAAGTAGTGAGAAATAATGCAAGGCTAGTGTGTAAAGGATATGCTCAGATTGAAGGGGTAGACTTTGATGAAATTTTTTCTCCAATAACCAAACTAGAAGCAATTAGAATCTTTCTGGCATTTGTAAGCTACAAGAATATCAAAGTTTATCAAATGGATGTTAAATATGCATTTCTAAATGGAAATCTAGAAGAATAAGTATTTATTGAACAACTTGAGGGGTTTCAGTTAACAGATAAAAAATATTATGTATGTAAATTTAAGAAATCCCTCAATGGTCTAAATCAATCAACTAAAGCATGGTGTTCGAGGCTTGATAAGTACCTACGACAATAAGTATTCAAGAGAGGAACTACAAAAAGTAACACTTACATCAAATAATAAAATGGAAATACAATTATCATTGTGGTCTATGTAGATGACATCATATTTGGAAGCAACTCCGATGATTTGAGTCAAAGGTTCTCAAAGAACATGAAAAAATGATTCGAGATGTCCATGGTGGGCGAGTTGTCCTTCTTTCTAGGACTACAAATCTCTTAGTCAAGTAAAGACATATTCATCTCAAAGACAAAATACATTAAGGAGATGTTAAAGAAGTTCAACATGTAGGATTGCAAGCCTGTCATTACTCCCTTGACAAAAGAATGTAAGCTGAGTAAGGATGATTAATCACCATATGCTGATCACACCATGTATAAATTAATGATTGGTAGCATTTCATATGTAACTACATCAAGGCTTGATGTTATGCATATATTTGATTGGTTGCAAGATTTCAATATGCATCAAAAGAATCACATGTGATGGGAGTCAAGAGAATTCTCAGATACTTGAAGGGCACAATGGATTTTGGACTCTGGTATCCAAAATGAGAGAATTTTATTCTAACAACATAAACCGATGCAAATTGGGTAGGTATTATTGATGAAAATAAAAGCACAAGTGGTGGAGCATTCTTTTTGGGTAGTTTTTTAGTATCTTGATTAAGAAAGAAACAATCTTCAATTTCCTCATCCATGATAGAAGCAGTGTAGCTTGCAACAACATCTTGTTGCACACAAATCCTTTGTATGAAGCAAGTATTGGAAGATATTAAGGCAGAATGCAAGCAACCAATTTCTATACTATGTGACAATACCAGTGCCATAAGAATTTCCAAGAACCTAATAATTCACTCAAAGACCAAGCATATCCCAATAAAATATCATTTTCCGAGAGAACAAGTGAATGGTAAGAATGTCAAGTTGGAGTATGTTCCTACCAAGGAACAAATTGACGATATGTTTACCAAACCCCTACCTAGAGGTACATTTGAGTATCTCAGATAGAAAATGGGAGTCATTCACATTTCCCAGTGAAATATTCAGTTGAAAGCTGTTGGGAGCTCGACATAACCAAAATTTCATGGGAGAGTGCATATGGTTTCACATTGCAAAGCAAGATGATGTTGGACAATTTGTTGTCATTGATGTCAAGCCTTGGAGCATTTGAGATACCCTAGATTTGTGATCGATATTTATGGTTAGTTAGTTGCAATTAATGTCAACAAGAGTGGTTGATGTTAACAAATGTAATGGGTGCAATTGATGAAGTCTACATGAAGCCTCAAAGGTGTGTTTACGAGACTTGAAATTGGTTGAGGAATATGGACATGAAGGAGAATGTAAATGTAGGTAATAAACTCATAGATGGATAATCCTTATCGTGGAATTTCTGGTGATAGGTGGTACGCCACGTGGTTCCTCATGGTTAGGAGATATTTCCTTGTGAAGTTGTAAGCCCCGAAGAATGGTCAAGAATCCCCTAATTGTTTACAAGTCAATTAATGAATGGGTAAAGTGGTTGTAACAAGAAAGTCAAGAATCCCTAAGAAAAGGAAAGAGGTTACTTAGAAAAAGTATAAAAACACCTCAAGGAGTCTCTCATAAGTACACACACTTACATTGAATATCTATCTTGTGAGAATGTTAAGGTCTAATATTTTGGTCTATTGGTGAATCTGAAGGCAATTCAGAGGTAGCGAAGAACGTACGAAGAAAGAGTGAAATTTTTGGAGCTACAGAGTGCTAGGGTTTTTATGTAACCCTAATTAAGTAGGTCCTCACGATTAAGCTTGAGGGTGTCATGTGAGGCACCCCCATGGGTTTCCTAGGGCATGCCATGTGAGGCCCCACATGGCATGGAGTCTTAGTCTTGCAAGGCTAAGGAAAATTTGGTATAGATGTTGGTACCAGTCTGCTAAAGGCCATGGAAGAGTTACATGTCAGTATTACAGTACAACATGTCAACTACAAGTTACATGTATGCTTATGTGATTGTCTCTTATGTTTGGTGATGGTATGATACATGCTTGAGAGGCATGTCTTGTTGATGCATGGTACATCTTGGTGATATTGGTATGGTACATTGATTATTAGTACATATTGGTTGTATTGGTATCTTGGTATATGGTTTGGTTACATTGTGATGATGATATGGTTCTTGGTATACTCTTGAAGCATTGGGACATGGTGTATGGTTGTCATTGATATTGATACATTGTTGAGGAATACACTTGGTATATGAAAACACATGTATGAGATACATCTCTTGGTGATGTTGGTACTCGGTTGAGGTACACCATTGATAGTACTTGCTTTGTATATCTTATGGTATATGGTGTATGGCATGATTGAGTGATATGGTATATGGTTGAGATACATTTCTAGTACATGGTATGGTACATGTGTTGATGTACATAGTTGATACATGGTATGGTACATGATTGATACTTGGTATGGTGTTGATGTACATGGTACAAGTGTTGGTGCATGGTTGATGCACTTGTTGTGGTACAAGTGTTGGTGCATGGTTGATTCACTTGTTGTGATACAGGTTGTGGTACACAGTTGATGCTTGGTATGGTACATGTTGATGGTTTGGTACATGGTTGAGACACATATCTTGTGATGGTATGTTGATGATCTTAGTACATGCTTGGTAGAGGCATGCGTTGGTGATGTTTGACATCTAGTTGAGAGGTGTCCTTGGTATATGATCCATGTGAGAGGGTCTGGTTGAATGTCGATGACAATGACAGGTTGGATATGTTGATTAGTGACAAGTTGATGTGACAGGTTGGATACAATGACAGGTTGACAACGACATGTTGGATACAATGATAGGTTAGATACAATAATAGATTGCATATCGTGACAAGTTGACAAGTTACAGGTTGATGTGATAGTGGCAATGAAATTGACAACAACAGTGACAATGATGGTGACAATGGAAATGATTGTGGTAGTGCTAGTTGGTCTAAAATTATATTTCAGGGTGGCAGGATGGGGAAAGGAAAGGGGGTTGTATCCTCCTTTTGGTTGGAGCCATAGAATTCAGGGAGATGTAGCTTCCTTTAGGTTGGAGCCTATAAATAGGGGGTCATAGCCTCCTTCCAGTTGTAGTTAGAGAATTGGGAAGTTGGGGATTCCTATGAATGTATTCTTGATATATATAAGAAAGCATTCCAAGGTTTTCCCCCATTTGGGTTTCCATGTAAATTTTGGTGTACTGTGTACTTGATGTAGTGTGATGCTAATTATGTTTATATTCTCACGATATACTGATGATGCATTGATGATATACTGCTATTAAAGTTTACATTTATATATTGTGGTTAAAAGTGGTAAAAGTGGTCTTACTGATTCACCCCCCCCCCTCTTAGTATTCCAAAAATTGGTATTAGAGTGATCCCTTCAAGAAATCGGTTTAAGCACTAGAAGGAACATCAAGGAGTACGTTGAGATTAGAGCACCACTCTTTGATGGTCATAATGGTATGAGATATATGATGTGGAGAAACAAGATGAATCATTTTGAGGAGCACAAGGGTATGATGTTTGGTACTCATTTGTTATAGGATACACCACCAGAAAGAGACTGAAGACTACAAGAAAGAAGGAATTGAAAAGAAACAACAAAATGGCAATGGATTTCATCTGGGAAGGATTACCTGATCCGGTAAGAGAAAAAGTTGGAAAATTTTCATTAGCCAAAGAACTTTTGGATAAGCTACATAATCTCTATTCCAAGGAATCTTCCATCACAGAGTCAAACCTTATTAAATAAAGTATAGGTACATAACAAGAAGAAATATGCTCATCATTTCAGATAGGTTAAGAAGAAGAAGAATGTGAAGAAGGCATAGTAGATATTGAATCATAATTAATCAGTGCTTTAGACGATTTGACGAAATAAAGGAAGAAAAACAAGTCTCTTAAGGAACAATTAGTTAAGAATAATTTTCAAGAAAGTTCCAAAGAATACAAACCGGTCATCGTGAAACTAAAAGTTCAGATAGAAGAAGCCAAAAAGATTTAAGAAACATACAAAAGTCAGATGGAAGAGAAGCAATGCTTGGAAGCCGAAATAACAACACTAATAAAGGAAGCAATGGAAGAGAAGCAGTGTTTGGAAGCTAAAATAATAGCACTAAGAAAGGAAGCAGTGGAAGAGAAGTAGTGTTTGGAAGTCGCAATAAAGGAAGCAAAGAAGAGAGAGAATATTTTGACAGATCATCTTAAGGAAAGAACTGAGGATGTAAATCAGCTTGAAGCTGAATTTGGTCAAGAAGAGAGAATACTTGAAAAGGAAATCATCTCCTTAAATATCCAACTTAAATAAGAAAAGAGATCAAAAGAAGTCATGAAGATTAAAATGATGAAGAAAGAAGAAGAGGTTTAGAAGCTTGAAAAACAAGTTGTCACATTAAGAGTTAAAATTTTCAATCTCAACAAGAACATTGAAGAGACAAAAACATGCACATCATTAGCAAAGAAAGTTGAAGAGAAGCACCCCATCTTTCTATAAAGGAAGAATGAAGAGAAGAGTTATGCAAAAGTGGTCAAAGGAAGGAATCATAGACAACGAGAATAAAAAAAGAAATAGTATAAACAAGATACATCTTCAACAAGACCTTCTACATTCAAGAAAAAAATAAGTTTCAATCATGATGAAGGAATCAATCGAAGAGAAGATCATGATCAATCAAGGAAAGAATTCAGAAGGACTACACCAAAAAAGAGATCATTCACTCCCAAGTATGCAAATTTATTTGATGGTCATTGTTTTATTTGTACTAACTTGGGACATAAAACTGTAGATTACAGAGCACATGGAAGAAATGTTTAGGCACGAAATACCTATGTGGTTCCCCACAACATTGAATGTTACAAGTGACACAATTATGGTCACATAGCTCATGACTGTAGAAGCATGATGGATACTTATATGAAAAATAACACTGACATAGAATATAAGAAAGTTTGGAAAATAAAACAAGAACATGTAAAAAAATATTAGATGAATGAAGGACACCCAAAAGTCATACTGTTAGGATTGGAAATAGTACAAGATGAAGAAAAATATACAAGGAAAAAAGAATATGTCAAATATAGGAAGGTTTGGAGAAGAAATTAAAAACAAGAAGAACAGGTGAATGAAGACCAGGTCCTAGAGATCACAAGATTCACAGTAGTACGGAAAATAAAAGAAGAGCAGGTGAATAAAGAACATGTCCCAGATATTGTAGGATTTGTAGTAGTAAGAAAATAAGAGCAAGAGAACAAAGAACATGCCCGAGAAATTGTACTTTTAGGAATTGTAGTGCAAGATCATAATGAATCCACAAGAAAAAAGGAAGACGTCATAGTTTAGAGAGATGATGAGTCTACAGATGAAGATGAATATTAATCCGCATTAGAGTGGGTATTTTTTTTATTCATAAATCTTGGAGACTCCCAATAAATATGAATATTGAATAGGGGGAGTCGGTGCAACAACTACTGTGAATTCGAGAACCATCCTTCGAGTAGTTTGAAGTGTTTGCAGAGATAGATTCAGAGCAGTTAGATAACATAAGTACATAATCACAGATTGATCAGTTGAGAATTAGTGTTCCAATACAGGGATTAGTTGGTAGTTACACGAGAATAAGTTTATGATTGTATTCCATGTATGTATTCATGCAAGGATATATTTAGTACAGGTTGTTCCAGACATGCAGAGTTTGTTTTGTATATAGAGAAGACCGGTTCATTTTGAAGAAACAAGAATATGTGATGATCAGTTGCAGCCGTAAATCCTTCATGATAGTACAGTGATAGATGGGTGAACATTGTGGACAATTGAGTAGAAAAGTTATGGACAATTTGCGATATATGGACATATATGGATACTTAGTAGGTACAAAAATAATGGGTCAGAGAATATGCATAGCAATGTGTTTACAATTGAAATCAATAGAATCATTTGGAATCAATTGGTCATAGAAATGCAAGAAGTAAAAGGCACAACATAATAGGGAAATAGAAACCATCAACATAAGATAAATCATCAGAAGAAAATCATTGAATGGTATGGTCAAGTGAATATGACAAGTGAATGAAGAAATCAAGTAATGAATGCTTTTTATATATGTCAAAGATTTACAAGAGGAAGAACCAATGGAAAATAATAAACACTGGAAGAGAGGAAAATAAACATTTACATGAATCCCTACATTGATCTACACGACATCTTGCAGAGAAGTCAAGGGAAGAAAAATAATCAAGATATCCATAAAGAAAGATTAGAAGCATGCAGATAGGGGGAGACATACCAACAAGGGGAGTTATCCTTTTTCCCATGATGTCCAAGGGAGAGAAAGATAAATATCATAAGATTAAGAGTTAGGAACATGAATTCATAGAAGGATTTTTCAAAGAAGGTATATGTTTAGGGGAAGTCACAAGAGAAGAGGAACATGAGGAAAGAAACATGTGAAGAGAAAGAAAAAAGGCATGGAAACAAAGAGAAAGAAGATATGCATGAATACATGGGGAGAAACCCCAAGGAGAGATACCCTTTGCCATTGATGTCAAATGGGGAGAGAAAGAAACATTGATGAGGAGAAATGGTCATAGGGGGGAGCATGAGTATTTTAGTATGAATGTTGCCATCAATGCTGGTGTTTCCATCAATTCCAAAGGGGGAGATTTTTGGATAGTTGGTTGCCATTAATTTCAACCCTTGGAGCGTTCGAGATACCCCAGAGTTGTGATCGAGATTGATGGTGAGTTAGTTGTCATTGATGTCAACAAGATTGGTTGATGTCAGCAAATGTGATGGGTGCATTTGATGAAGTCTACATCATGAAGCCCCAAAGGTGTGGTTATGGGACCCGAAGTTGGTTGAGGAATATGGACATGAAGGACAATGTAAATGAAGGTAAGACACTCATAGATGGATAGTTATTGTTGTTCCATTTCCAGTGATAGGTGATACACCACATGGTTCCTCACGGTTAGGGAGATATTTTCTTGTGAAGTTGGAAGTCTTGAAGAATGGTCAAGAAGCCCCTAATTGGTCACAAGTCAATTATTGAATGGGTAAATTGGTTGTAACAAGAAAGTCAAGAATCCCTAAGAACAAGGAAAGAGGTTACCTAGAAAAATAATAAATACACCTCAAGGAGTCTCTCATAAGTACAAACACATACATTGAATATCTATCTTGTGAGAATGTTATGGTTTAATATTTTGGCCTATTGGTGAATCTGACGACAAGTTTGAGGCAACAAAGAAAGTGAGAAGAAAGAGAAAAAGTTTTGGAGATGCAAAGAGCTAGGGTTTTTCTGTAACCCTAATTAAGTATGCCTTCGTGGGTTAGCTTGAGGGTGTCACGTGAGGCACCCCTACGAGTTTCCTAGGGCACGTCACGTGAGGCCTCGTGTGACAGGGAGTCTTAGTCCCGCGAGGCTAAGGAAAATTTGGTATAGATGTTGGTACTAGGATATGGAAGAGTCACATGTTAGTATTATAGTACAACAATTCAGCTACAAGTTACATGTATGCTTATGTGATTGTCTCTTATGCTTGGTGATGGTATGATACATGCTTAAGAGGCATGTCTTGTTGATGCATGGTACATATTGGTGATATTGGTATGGTACATTGATTAGTATTACATATTAGATGTATCAGTATCTTTTTATATGGTTTGGTTACATTGTGATGATGATATGGTTCTTGGTATACTCTTGAAGCATTGGCACATGGTGTATGGTTCTCATTGATATTGATACATTGTTGAGGAATACACTTGGTATATGGTAGAAAATATATGAGATACATCTCTTGGTGATGTTGGTACTTGGTTGAGGTACACCATTTGTTGGTGAATATCTACCCTTATATTGGTCCTCAAGACTCTTTATGGGGTATTCTGATTCTAACTGACCATCATAGATTGACCCTGGTTCAAATTTAATAAGCTTCCCAACAAAATCCCTTTAAAACTATCGTCCCCTCTAGTAAACCAAAAGGAAACGTAGCACACATAGTGTAATGTGTAGTCTCACCCGAGATAGCTCTATGGGTGGTTGCGATACTCAAATGTTTGCAACCTGAGACAGAGCAAGATCTGTGGTTATGTGTCGTAAACTTTATTCATTCAATCTAACATCTAGTTATAACATTAATTCTATGCATGCAGGTGGAATACCAGATCTAATTAGTTGCTTCATTTATCTATAATTCATCAACTAATCAGACATAAATATGCATTCATTCATCTACATAACATAGTGTTACCGTGGTTCACCCCCTCCTGGGCCATGTACACAAATATCTGGCTCTCAAGATTTTATTATAGTTTAGGAATATATCACGTCATGCGTGGTTACAATATTAGTTCTCCCCTCTCTTACACAGGCTCCCCGATACCTGCGAGGCTGACTAGATCGCACCGGGATCCTCAACCTGTGATCTAACCCTCGGGATCGAGTTTCTCACTCCTTCCCTAGCTCACCAACTTAATGACTCATATAGTTCTTACAGTTCTCTCCCTTTCCCTATGTCCTCTCTATTCAACCCCTCACGCCACCTAAGTACTACTTATTTATATCCTCGGCTCACCAGCCCTTACAATGCATTACAAAAACCCTAACCCTAGTGTCGTTAGGTTTTCCTTACATGCATGCTTCTCCTGCTTCTCTTACACATTATGCTTTTCCTTCCAGCTATCTTTTGCATGATTTTCCTCAAAAATAGCCTTTCTTCCTAGCTAGGCCTGCATCCAATAGGCCCCCAACACTAACATGTGTCTCATCCTGAGACACGTATACCTTGTGCACTTCTTTGATCTCTCTTGTGAGAGCCTGTAGCTTCTTTGTGAGTTCCTTTTCTTGCGTTTGAGCCTGTGCGGTCTTCTCCCTGAGTGTGTCGAACACCTGCATTGAAATATCGTCGTTGATCATCTCTGTGCACTCTACCTTAGTCTGTTCCATGTTCTTATTTGCGCCTTTCGCCTGCGCAATGACCTTTGATGCCCTCTCTTGAAGTGATTACATTTGATCTTGTCCCTCCTTCTTCTATGTTTACGAGACTATGAGTTCTTCCTACAACTTATTCATATCCTGTGCCCCTTTGATGTGCTCCGTGATTGGCATCGTCTTTTGCCTCTACTTGAGGTCTTGGATAGCTGTGCTTATCTTGTCTTATTCTTGGTCCCACTGCTGGACCTGTTGATCCTCTTCTGGCTTCGTCCATAGCTGTGTTTCCTTCTGAAACAAGTCCGTCATTGCGTGGACTTGTCGCTCCATCTTCTCTATCTGCACTGGTGCTTCCTGCTTCCTCTTCTCCTTCACCTCTGGCATAGTGGTAGGTATGAGATTTTCCCAGAGGTTCTCGATATTCTTCCTGTATTGATCAATTTTCTACATAATTTGATCAATCTTCTGCATCGATGTGAGCTCTGTTGTCTGTGCGCCCTTTGGAATTTTATCATAGGATACAACCAATCCTTGCTCTAGCCTATCCACACGGTCCTTCTAATATTTGGTCTCGAGCTTGACCTGCTTGAGTACCAATTCCAACTCGTCTCGATTGTCCTTTTTCTGTTGAAATTCCGCTACATATGTGCGTGCGCACGATTGTACCTCTCGCGCGACGCTGACTTGCAGTTTATACAAGCCTTGGTTGGTATCTACGCCATTACCAACTGTATTTGGGGAAAATCCTTCAAGGGTGTTTTCCCCACAATTTTTTCCATGCACAACATGCTGGATGTTACGTGAAATGTCGAGCTTGGTTGTGTTTTCATATGGATCCTATCCTTCTCTCTCGATCCAACCTCGACTCCTCTCTGTGATGCTGCTGGTACTGATTCTATTCCTCTGCCGACCCTTTGTGTTTCTATGATTTGTTCAAGGATCTGCCTCATGTATTCTATCTCATCCTGCATCCTATCCCTTTGGCGTTGATCTTCGTCAAAATATTCCACTGTATGATCCTAGACCATTTGGACTATGAGGTCCACATTGTCCTTCATGATCGTGTATTCTGGTGGCGTTCTATGTGCCTTAGATTTCTTGCATGCACCCTCCATTTGTATGACTAACCTCTTGGTTTGGCCTTCTCCTGCTGAGTAGCACTTGATGTGTTTCCATGTGTTGTCTCAGTCTATTTCTCCTGTTCCAGTGGCGCCTGGGTGTTCTTCTTCTTCCCCGCCTGAGTGCCTTTGTTGGACACACACCCTTTCTTCTATTGCACCTTGTTATGATTGATCCTTGGCTTCTTGGGCACTGTTTTGTCTTCTGCAGGTGTCTGTTCCTACCCTATCTCTTCCTCCTTATCTGTGGTCATCTCTTGATTCAGGACTGGAATCCTCCAGTCATCGTTCCAATTCTTAATGGCCATTTATACATCCTCTTCCTTCACGCAATACCGCAGTTGTAGCCATTGGTTGTCGGGATCCTTTCATGCTTGGATCCACATTGTATGCTTGGTCTTTTTGAAGTTGGATATATCTTGATACTGTGTTACCACTTCTGGTGTAATCCGCCAAGTATTGGCGATGCTTTCCTGCAAGTCATTATAATATCCTTCGAACATGCCTGCATTCATCGTTTTTTTCTTGGGGTCTTGGGTGCTCCCCAATGATAGGTATCGCGCTGCGTGGAAAGGAATGGATATCATGTAAAAGAATGAATACTTAGGCTCCTTCCATCCAACCAAGGAGATCAGGATGAGTAGCCACGAATAATGAAATTATGTCCCCAGGTCCTGCATGTCCTTGTAGTCTTCCAAGAAAATATTCAACAAGTACGGGGCCCATATGAGTGTGGTGCCTTCCACACACTGTGCTGCAACTGCGACAACCATGGCAGGGACTTCCTCCTTGTGGAATTTCCTGAGTAACTTGCATGCCATGATTTTTGTGGCCATTCTTGTCGTTGTGTCACTAATACGCTTGATTATGATTCTACGTCACCCCCTTTCTATACCATACTTCTTCTTCATTTCCTCGACCAGTTCCTTCTCCTTCCTCTTTTCATCAAGGAACTGCACGAGTGTCTCCCCCCATGTTGGTAGCCCTGTGATGTATGCAATGAGCTCCACGTCTATTGAGACGATCTATTCTAGCCACAAGTATCCTCCATGGGTTATTGGCATCATCTTCTTGACACAATTGTTTGCATTTCGACCCCTCCCAAGGTGGGGGATATCCAACAAGCCTAGAATCCCGGTTTTGGCCAGTTCGGCTGCCCACTGGCTTGGTTGGTTAATTGGTTTGCCAAAGGGTCCTATACCCACAATTTCCATGTAAAATTTCTTGGAAAATTATGGGAACTTTTCCATGTCAGTCACATCATGGTCTGAGTACTTCAATTTATCCACGTGGCCTAACATTTTACCTTCAATACGTACCCCTTCCGAAATGCGCGACAAGACTATGGTTGTGGCGGTCTGTTTTCCCAGTGATCGTGGTACTGAATGTTTACCCTTGCATTGTGGTGGCTAACTCGAGGTTCCAACCTCCATTGTTCTCTCTTTTGCATACTCCTTTGCCTGGCTGATTACATCTTCCACTGTGCCCTCCTTTGTCTATTCTGACGTGGTTGTGTGTGACCTTTCTAGCATGACCATTTCTGTCTATTTTGGAGTCGTCCCATTGACTCTTAGGGATTATTCAGGGTTTTCAGGGTGCAAATGGTTGCCTGCATCCTCAACCTGTTGGCCCAGTCCCCCTTCCAACACATCGATGCCCATGCCCATTGGTGTTGTCTGTTGGGTTTCCTCCACTATTGGTGTGGGGCTTCCTGGTGTCATATCAGGCAAGGGTATTTTTTCCACGTTGACAACTTCTGAAGGATGAGGTGGTTGTTTCGCTTCTGTGTGGCTGCAGTGGTGGTATGACATTGCTTTGAGGTCGTCTGCAAGTCTGGCTCGACTCTCCCAGTTTGGGTGGTGCCATGGTGGTAAATATGTTCTCTGTCGAGATTAGTGGCCTCTGTAACCTTTGAAATTTTTTCTCTCTGCTCTGTATCCTCTATCGCTCTATGCTTTTCTCAATTTCACAGTAACCCTTTCAATCCTGGCGTGCTTCCATTATATAGAAATCGGGTGAAACTTCTTGGAGATGTTACCCAATTTGCGTTTTAAATGAACCGACGCTTCCCACATATTTTCCATTGATTTCCATTGCCATCACTAGTTGGCACGATTAATGCGGAATCCCGCCCATCGTTCTTGTTATTCAATTTTGATAGCCACCATCCATTGGCGCTTTATTTGTTGTACCCTCCATTTCCATTGTTTCCGCCTTTTAGTGACTATTGGTCCTTTCTCCGTCATGCTAGAGTCTCTGAGTGCACGTGCTCATTCTCTTTTCTGCATGTTATGCCTTTGTTGTTATCTTTTTATGTCTGTGTTTCTATATATATAATGTGCCAAGAGGTCGATTTTCCCTGTACAGCTTCAGGCGACTCCCATTAATCATCCCTCTATGTTTTGTTCCTCCTAAATCATTCAACTATACGACTCCCCCATCTGTGACATTCTTTACTTCGTATGGACCTAACCAATGCATTTTGAGTTTTATTGGGTGTTGAAGGGATTTATATTCATACATCAAGACTAAGTCTCCTTCCTTGAAATCTTTCCTCTTGATATGCCTGTCATTCCAAGCTTTGTCCCTTACTTTCTGTACTTCTTGGTGAAACCCTGCTAGAATCTTGTCTTCCTCCATGATCATCAGCTTACTTAGCCTTTCCTGTACCATGCCTCATTCTATCATGTTTGTAATTGTTGCTACGCACAAATTGGGTACCAAAAATTCTAATGGCACCACTACTTATTGTCCATACACCAATCTGAATGGTATTTTCCCTGTCAACTTTTTGTATGTGGTCCTGTACAACCATAGTACTGTTGGCACCTTCAAGTCCCAATCATCCCTATTAACATTGCATATCTTCGTTAGTGCATTTTCAAGGAGTTTGTTAAAGGCTTACACTGTTCCATTTGCTTGAGGATGATATGGTGTAATCTTTTGATGATAAACTTCAAACTCCTTAATCATGTCCTTAATAGTGTTGTTAATGAAGTGAGTGACTTGGTCACTCATCAAAATCCTTGGGTAGACAAATATAGTGATCACTTGCTCAAATAGGAAGTGTGTTGCTATCTCTG
>ML806046.1:76954-98310 GCA_009831015.1 Picea engelmannii | reverse complement strand
AATAGATATCATGAGCAGTTAGGGGATGATCTACAGATTTTACTTGCATTTTATTTCCTTAGTTTAGATGATTTTGGGATATCTCCCAGGATATGTAAACTTATTTGATATTATCCACAAGGAAGCTTTACCTTGTGAAGAAACCTATATATACTTATGATTTTTGTAATAATAGAATCCTCAGTTGTGGGAGAACAAGGATATGGAGTTCTATCACGGACTGGAGCAGAATTGATGTTTTGTCATAGCTTTTGCTTCTCAATATATCAACACTTTGTTCCATGTTTTGTATATCACTTTGTTTATGGTTTAGTATTACTTTTGCTATCTAAATCAAATTCAAATGATATAATTTTATTACTGTTTATATATATCTTGTTTCTTCCAAATAGATAAAAGACATAACAATTGTTAGCTCAGTTTGTGAATGATAGCTTTGTCTTCTTCATAAATTGGATTGTAATATATAAGTTTTCTGCATAATAGGTTTCCCTTATTGCAGGAAGTTATAATCATAAGATTGTTATGATTTTCTTTTATGTCTTTTTTGTCCTATAAAACACTTCAAGGAGCAGCATAGTTGATCGTTTACGAGAAGCTTATGGACTAAATGGTGTGAGTCTCCCTCCTCCAACCAGCTTAGAAGTCATCATACACAGGGCAGATTTGGAGCGTTTTCAGGTCAACTAGTTCGTTATTTACTATTTTCATTAAGTAGTATAAGTTTAAATTAGATTTATATTAGATTGTTAAATTTCGGTAATTATATTAGATCGTTTAATTTCAGTTATGTTTATTTCTTTTTCATAAAATATAAAAATCAAAAAGAGATCCTCGACTGTCTTAAGGCAGCGAACACATGAGTTTTTGCAGGTTTTAATTAAATCTGTAGGTTGTTTATAGTGTACATTTGTGAATAAGTAATATTGCAGCTGGTAATTAAATAGTTGATTTGAGTTATTATAATAGTAATTTGTAGATTGTACATAGTTAGATTTAGTTTTAATTTAATTTCGTAGTTTGTTTTAATTAGATTAGTGTATTAGTTAGTTTTAGTTAGTTTAGTTTCTTTCATTTAGTTTTAGTTAGTTTTAATTTGTTTGTTTTTCTTGTTTTAGATTATTTAGCTCAGATCAATTCTCTCTCTGGTTTTCATAGAAGACCTTAGAGAGGCCAACGGAGTCGTTAAACCCGTCAGGGTGGTTCATTCCAAACGGCTTGGGTTATTTAGACAACCCTGGACCGGTTCCACTCTCCCAGTTGACGGACGGTCAATTTCGCCCGTCAACACAGCCCAACTGCATTATTTTCCCCAGAACTACAGCCAAAGGATCAAGTTGTATGATGCCGAGGGAAATGCATCTGCCCTAAAGCACCTAGATTGGTTCAATGATTTCGTTGATCTACAATAGGTAGACCATCCATATGCAAAGATGAGGTTGTTCATGTAGAGATTTTCGAGGGAGCTTAGGAAGTGGTTCAAGGCCCTCCCAACAACAAGCATCCTCGACTTTTCCGTGTTTGAGACATCGTTCATTGTTAGGTGGGGAGACAAAAAGAATCCTTTGTGGCCACTGACGTAGTACAATAATATGAAGAGATCATTGGAGGAGACGGTGCAATAATTCTTGGCCCATTTCATGAGGGTCTACAACTCAATTCTTGCAGAAGTCTAGCCACTTCCCAGAGTTGTGAAGCTTCGATACGTTGACTCTTTTGACAGTGATTTTGCCTTGTTTTTTAGGGAGAGAAGATCTTCTAATTTAGACGCCATGATGAGTGACACAATCGAAGTCAAGGTAAACCTGATGGCATCGGGAAATATTAAACAAAGCTTCAACAAAGGGGGGAAGAAACCTCAAGGAGATGCATAGCCGTCAACTTCTCGACCCTCAGAAGACAAGTTCATCTTGATGATGAATACAATGGAGAAGATGATGGAAAAAAAATTTGTAGGAAACAAGCTCATCGCCCAAGAATAACATGACCTCCAGCCCAGAAATCAGAACCTTATAAGAGGTTCAGCCCCGCAGTTCAGGAAAAGGGAAAAGAGGGACCAGGGCAACCAACAAATAAGGCCCTCATTCCTAAAAATTTACGCAGACGAGGATTTTGATCAGATGTTCCAATATCAAATGAATTGATGTGATAACAAGAACACTTGTGTGTTCTTAACGAAGGGAGAAAATGACCAGTACATGAGCAAAAATGAGGATATTATGCTAGAAACTAATGATGCATTGTCTTGGGAGACAGAGGAATTCAGGAAAGGCTACCGCAATGTCATCATGCAATTCAAAAGAAATACAACCTCAGGAGCAAAAAGGTGTCTATAGAACCACAGCATACAAATCCCATCAAGGAGCCTCAGGCGGACACCCCTTCCACAAGCCGACCAAAGAAAGACATCCCTAGCAAGGATGCGACTGAAAAAAGGAAAGTCAAAGGAAGAGGTTCCAAGGAAAGCGCCAGAAATGAGTCGGGAGACAGGCGTCAAGGAGGTAGGAAATTTATCCCCCCCCTTTTAAATTTGAGAACCAAATGGACAAGATTAAAATCTATGTCCCTTTCAAAGAGCTCATCAAGAAAGGGTAATATCATAACCAGATTATTAAAATGCTAAAAATGGGAGAGACTCACGATACCCTGAATGTCCAGTATGACCACCGCCATTTTGTTTGGTATACGCATGGAGGAAATGAGTGATGCCAAGGAAATTCCCCCATTCTATATCAGTCTCAAGTTCCATGACATGAATTTTCATAATGCCATGCTGGATTCAGGTGCATCACACAATCTAATGCTCAAAGTGATCATGGACGAGTTGGGTTTGGACATTGTCAGGCCTTATAAGGATATTTTTTCTTTCGATTCAAGGAAAGTGAAATGTTTGGGTCTGAACAAATATTTTGTGTTGTTGTTGGCCCAAATCCCTTCTAAGAATTTGGTTATGGATGTGGTCGTGGCCAATATACCCCTTAAATTTGGCATGCTATTATCTAGGCCATGGGCCGTGAAATTGAAGGGAACTCTGCAGATGGATATGTCATACGCCACCATTCTTGTCTTCGGCCAAGAGAGATGGTTATACTTAGAAGTAATGCTAAAATACATGGTGAGAAATAAGATGCAACCAAAGATCCACCCTATCTACTTCGTCAACATTGATATCAGCTCCTCCATATTTTACAATGACCTGAGCTTTGAAGAAGAAGAACTGACATCTGTCATGGCTGTCGATGATAAATCCACGCGACGATATGAAGAGTGCATATACCCAAGGAACCACATGGAGAATGAGATGTAGAACTTGAGTTTCTACAGAGCCATCAGCGAGGAAGGGGCATGGGCCGATGTATGGATAAATCCTCCCAAGGTAGGCACAAAACTCTTCTCGTATAAACTCGCCTTCGAATGTACAAATAACATGGTTCAGTATGAGGCATTGATCTTGGGTCTGAAATTTTTGAAAGAGTTGGGCACAAAGAGGATAGCGGTACATGGAGAATATGAGCTCGTTATAAACCAAGTGAAAGGCATATAGAAACCTAGTGTTGGAAAGAAACCTACTAAGGGTGTACAAAAACCTAGTGTTGGACCTCCTCGAAGAATTATCGGAGTATAATTTATTAGTGATCCCGAGAGAGCAGAACCAAATTGTGGATGCCTTGGCCACCTCAACCTCAGTTTTTAAGATTCCCATTTTCCCAAATAGGAAGTATGAGATTGAAATCAAACACAAGCCAGCGATACCCAATAATATCAAGTATTGGCAAGTGTTTGAGGATGACAAACAAGTGGAGAGATTTCTCTAGATGAGCGACGAGTTTTCCAACATGAACATTGACGATGATTTTTGTTGCGACGAAGATGAAAGCACAGTTGCACGGGGTAAGAATCACCCCTTTCAGAACTAGATAGTTGAGAGGGACATAGTGCAGTTGAAGAAAAATATCATCCCAAAGGGATTAGTTCTATTGGAAAAGTTGTTTGATGAAAACGATGTGGCTATAAATCCCAAGATCACGGTGAACGATGAGGATTTCGAGGATTGCAAAATCGGGACCCAGGAGAATCTGAAGATAATCAAATTATCAAAGACGCTCAGTCTAGAGGTCAAACAAGACTACATCGAACTCATGAAATATTTTCCCGATGTTTTCTCTTGGAGTTATGACGACTTGAAAGTCTACGACACTAAAGTGATTTAGTACGTCATTCCTCTCAAAGAAGATCAAAAACATTTCAAGCAAAAGATAAGATGGATCAATCCCCTACTACTGCCCCTAATCAAAAAGGAATTAAATAAATTATTCGAAGCCAAAATTATAGTTTCTTTAAGATTTTCAAAATGGGTCACCAACCTGGTGCATGTAAGGAAAAAGAGCGGCAAAATAATGTTGTGCATGTATTTTTGAAACTTGAAAAAATTATCCCTCAAGGACAACTACCCACTCCCTAAGATGGACTATATTTTGTAGAAGGTAGTTCGGTCCCATAATATGTCTATGATGGATGGATTTTCAGGTTATAATCAGATCATGGTACACCCAAAAGATCGAGAAAAGACAACATTCACGACACCATGAGGTACGTTTATGTATGCTAAGATGACTTTCGGATTGATGAACACTGGACCTACCTTCCAGAGGGTGATGGATATAGAATTTGTCGAGGAAAAGGACAAATTTATCATGATCTATTTGGATGACATCACAATGTATTCTGATTTCGATGAACAACACCTTGAGCACCTAAAGAGGGTCTTCCATAAATGTAGGAGGTTCGACATATCGTTGAATCCAAAAAAGTCTCATTTAGGAATGCAAGAAGGGAAATTGTTGGGGAACATCATCTCGAAGGAGGGTATAAATATAGACCCTAGAAGGGTAGAAGGAATCCTAAAAATCAACACTCCACACAGCAATAAAGAAGTGCAGTCCTTCCCAAGAAAGGTGAATTTCTTGAGAAGATTCATCCTGAATCTGGCAAAAATTATAAATCATATCACCTGCATTCTCAGAAAGGGAAACGAGATCAAATGGAACCCCAAATCCAGGAAATCATTTGAAGACATCAAGGTATCACTGACCAAAGATCTCGTATTAGCTAGCCCAGATTTCATGAAGGATTTCATCTTATTCTTATTTGCCTCCGAGCATACCATTTTTGGTGTATTGTTGCAGAAGGACGATCAGAATTTTGAAAATCCTATAGCTTACTTCATCAGGATGCTGAGATATTCCCCACTGAGGTATAATATTATGGAAAAAAAAACCATACGCCTTAGTGAAATCCCTCAAACAGTTCAGGACTTACATACAACATTCCCATGTTATCGCTTACATACCCAACAACTCAGTCAAAGACATCCTGACTCAGCCTTACCCATGAGGGAAGACGGGTTAAGTGGATCGTAGTCATGTTGGAATACGACCTCGAAATCAAGCCCATAAATTTGATCAAGGGTTAGGTTCTCGCAAAACTGATGGCCCAGTCGAACTGCAACATTCTAGGAATAAACTTCATTGTCGATTTGAAAGAGAGTCCTCAGGAAGAAACAACTGTGCAGGTGTCTCAGAAATTCATTGACTCACCTTGGTATACAGACATCATTTATGTGTTGAATAATATGCAAGCCCCCCCAGGGCTACGTAAGACCAAGGCTAGGTTCCTGAAGCTAAAGACCACTAAGTTTTGCATCTTAGATAACTCTCTCTATTGGAAAGATCTGGGAGGGATATTGCTGAGTTGCTTGCTAGAAGATGACGTGGAATGAGCTATCATAGAATTTCACAAAGGAAAATGTGGAGGACATCACTACTAGAAAAACACCATGCATAAAATTTTGAGGGCAGGTTACTATCGGCCCAGCATCTTCGCAGATGTGTACAGAGAAGTTTCCAGTGGTCATGAGTGTCATTTTTTTATGGAAGGAGAAATTTGCAAACCCTATCATTGAAACCGATCTCAGTCGAAGCGTCGTTCATGCAATGGAACCTAGACTTTATAGGAGAGATCCATCCACCATCCTCAGTGTAGAACAGATGGATACTTATGGCTATGGATTATTTCACAAAATGGATCAAAGAATTTCCAACGAAATAGGCTACCGACAGGGTCATCATTCAGTTTCTGGAGACCAATATTATGTTTAGGTTTGGATTCCCTATCAAGATCATCACAGATAACATGGTCTCATTTAAGTCTAAGAAAATGGAGAATTTTTGCAAGGATTACAATATAAATCTGGGACATTCCACAGTGTAATACCCACTGGGTAATGGGTTAGTAGAATCATCAAATAAAAGCTTAACCATGATCATTAAAAGACTCCTGCAGGACAACAAGAAGGCCTGGCATAAGAAACCCATTTACCCACTATGGGATAACAGATTCACTACCAAGAAACCCATCTCGACGTCGCCATTCCAAATCGTATATAGCACGGATGCAGTTTTCTCTACCTCACTAGGGTTTCCCGTAAGGAAGTTACTACAAGAACAAGAGGTTGAGCCGGGTGACACTCAGAGAAGAATAAATTAGTTGATTCATGCACAACAGATGAGGGAGCAGGTTTACAACCGATCACAATTGCACCAAGAAAGGATGAAGAAAAGTTTCGACAAACAGGAGGAATTCCAAGTAGATGATCCAGTGCTAAAGTGGGACATGAGGAACGAAGACAAGGGAAAGCATGGAAAGTTCGATCATCTTTGGACGGGACCCTTCAGAATTGGTGCGTACCACAGAAACAATGTATATCGGTTAGAATATCTTAATGGAGAGTCCACTGGAAGAGGGCCTGTGAATGGAAGGTTCCTCAAACACTATCTGGTTCAGTAAGGTATGTTTCATTTTTCAAGTAATTTTAAATAGTCGTTTTATTTTTGTTTTCAAAAAAGGCATTTCGAGTCAGTTATCAACAGAAAATTGAATCCCGGAGTGAAGGCCCTAATTTTATGTTGAGTCTGGTCGAAACTATGTCAACAAGGTCTAGGTTGTGTTTTTTCTTTCCCATTGTTTCAGAGTCTGGGAGTTGAATAATACCCAATGTTCAGGCACCTGGTCTATTGTTCTTTGCCACCTCACTGGGAGGATAGCATCCCCATTGGAGCCAGTTGTTAGCGGCATCATTTTTTTTAGTTAGGGTCAGTCTTAGTCAATTCATGGTCCATGTGTTAAAGCATGTGGGGTCAGGTACCAAATTATGAATGAGTTGAAGTTATCTAGTGGCGGATTGGTCCTTGGATTCGAGAAGGGATTTTAGAACCAAAACATGTGTAAAGGGTAAAGGTATTTTACGAAAGAGTCGGGTCCTATCAGAAGAAATGGTTTTACGTGCCAAAGCTCGAGGCAAGTTGTTAAATAGAAGTCATGTCAGGAGATGAAGTAACCATCATTATTTCATTATGAAGTCAGAAAGAATGAAAAATCAAAGCGCTCGTATCACATATTCTCTGTAGCTCTTATCAGATGTACTTTACACACCCCAAAGTGTACCCGTCACGTGGATGTGCTGCAAAAATCTTCATCTTGCTTTGAAGCCTCCAGTCACCATGGATTCAGTGTCCCCTGGCACGATTCCATCTCTCACCCACCCAATTATAAATTTTGATCGCTCTGCATGTATTGTGTTCACCAGCCAAGTTTATGCTCTGTCTGTAATTCTTCTCACGAGCCTTGAGCTTCTTGTGGCTGAAAATCCAATTGCCTTCAGTTTCATCACAAACTCAGGTCAAGCAGTATTATCGTTTTGCGTCTGTGCTAAATCCATCGTGCGTAGGAAAAATACGTGTTGCACCATGACAACAACTCAAAACATAAGGAAAGGCGTGTGAAGTAGAAGAAATGTGGAGCCCGAACCTCAAAACTTGACTTTGATAAATGAAAATTCAGACGTCAGAGCATCGTTTGAACTGGTCGGATGCATGGTCTTTTGTAGGAAAATAAAAGGGTTCAACGTGAAACTACTAGAGCAGTTTACACTTGGGTTCGATAGGCTCCACGCAGTAATAGCAGGAGTCACTTTCTAGGTGCCAGAAGAAAATTTTCCAGCCACCATAGAGATCCCTCTGCGTGGTGAAAGGCGGTATAAAGACATGCATTTTGATGCGCTATGTTAAGAGGAGTTCATCAAACCAGACTGTTTAAATGGGAAAGTCGAAGTAGGTGTTCCAAGTAGATATATGCATGAACCTTTTCGGAAGCTCTGAAGAGCGATTAGGAAATATTTCACCAGTGAAGGAAGGTTTGACAGAATTCACTCATATCACATCAAATTGTTGATGCATTTCACAAGGAGGAGACCACTAAACCTGGATTTCTTCTTGCACTAAAGCCTCCAAGAAATGGCAGATGGCTTCCAAGCTTATACAAATCAATCGAAGAAAAAAACATATCATGTCTCTTTGATTAAATTGTTGATAGTTAATGATTTGAGGCGATTGGGAAAAAACTGGGATTCTTTTTACTCTCAGTCGGCATCCCCAGAGACCCCAAAGGGGATTCCCCTCTACTGGCGGAAAAAGTAACATCTCACCACGTAGAGGAAGAAATAAGAAGGATCATGGAAGAAGGAAATACATTTGCAGTCACATCTCCCCAATAGTCGATACTCAGAAGAGGGGGAAAGAACAAAGATACCGAGGAGGCCCAAGTCCCGAAAGAGTCATGTGCAAAGTTGATCGCCAAAGAATTACTCATGCACGCCATTCGGTTGTAACCTGTCGAAGGTCCAAGTCAAGAAGCCTGCAATAGAAGGAGAAGGGTAGACACTGAAGGCACAGATCTTCACGAAAAATCGCAACAACTAAAGCAAGCACAACTTGCTATTACTGAGTTGTACCAAGATAACTGAGAACTAAGACAGTAGCTAGCAGCGAAGCCCTCGAGGCATCAGCACCACAAAGTTGAGAGGGAAATGTGACGTGGCTCAAAATACAGCTCAGGAAAGCCCAATATAAAATCATCCAGCTACGCGAAGCACAAAGGGTGTCATAAGAAAGAAATACAAAGCACTTCAAGAAATGCAGATCAACATTGGAAAACATTCGTTCAGCTCTGGATAGCGTGCAGAAGAAGCTGAAATGGAACACAGTTATGCAAAGGAAAGTAATGAATATGAAAAGGCTCAACTAGTCTATCAGGAGAACATTGCGGATGTCCCAACTGCAGACTAAACCAGAAGCATGATTAACCAAATCCATTTTTGTCTTCTCATACATGGTGTGGATTTTGTCTTCCCATGTCATGTTTTCCACCAGGGAGTAGAGACTCTGGAAAATACCCGCACGGCAAGCATATGATGTGCAACATTGGAATACCATCTATTGTAAAGGATAATTGTACATTGGATGTATGACAGTTGAAGAGAGGCATCGTTCCCTGGTTGGGGTCATCATTTTGGAAACACCTGCAACAGTCTGCATTCACCCGCCATATGTACATTCCAACCAACGATCGTATGAAAAAAACAAGGCTGTTAAAATGGGTGGCAGGATTCTGACAAAGAATTTGATCGACCAGATACCTTGTAAAAGGAAATCATCAATGCATCACCCTCTAACAACAAGATCTTGTAGATGACCGAACCGTTGTGGCAAAGACGAGCGATTATGATGCAACCGAGCATAGTCAGTTTATATTTTTAGAAAAGTGTCATATGAAGAGTCATCCAGTAGAGAATAGTCAGAGTCTAATTCCTAGGGGTAGTAGTTAGAAAGCAGGGTAGCTCGAGTGGCACACCCTGGGGATATATATTTATTATTTTCAATGTAAGTCGGGTTGGTTGGAAAATAGTGTAGACAGTGACTATTGAATGTAGCTTTTGAATTCGACTAAAACTTAATGCAAAAGTCATGAAGCTTTGATGAAAATATTCTAACTATAGCAGTTTGATGTATTGTACTCTCTCTTTCTGTACGTGCTTTCCTATGTTATTTATATTCATATCTATATTTTGTCTAAATCGGAATGTGATTTCGAATCTAGAATTCACTAAATGGTGCTCTATATTCGCGCCATTTAGACGACTGTGCTTCTTCTAAGTGAAATCTGAATTCATCCCCAGCAATGTTCTGAGTTGCTTGATTTGTTTTTCTCCCACCACACTCGACATTTTTTAACTGAAAGACTATTGCTTACTTAGCCTTTATCCTCTCAAGTTCAGTCACTAAGCCATTTGTTTCTATCATTTTCTCAAATTGACTCCATAGCCCAAGGTCTTGGTTTCTTTTGCCAATAAAACCAAAAATAATGTATAAAGGTGTTAAATCTACTTAATAGCTTAAATCCATATCATGTACAGAGACAAAGTCTCCAAAGAGATCCCTCTCTAGGCCGGAAACACTAGTTTTCGGCCTCAAATTTGGTTTGTAGGTTGCCTTTGTCATTCGTTTTCTCAGTTGAACGAATTTTATAGAGCGCTAACACATCTACTAGTAGTGGCATACTCCTCAAGTCTAATGTTGTTAGATAGTACCTTTATTTGTCATACTTCTTCTTGATGATGTAAGGGCCAAACCATGAATTGTTGTCTTTTTGGTCATATCTGGGTTTGCCCTTTATTTTTTCCCACATGAGCACAAGGTCACTTCCTTCATTGAAATCAATGCAAGGTGTATTCTCATCATATGGGGGCTCTGTGTGGACTCTCTCTTTGACAATTTTTTCATTTTTCTCATATTCTTTCTTCAAAATTTGGATAGACCTTGGTTCCTTCCCATGGTATTTTGAAAGTTTATCTTTGTATTGGTCTTTCCATGGAAGAAGCATGTCTATGGAGTCCTTTTGCATAAAAGGTAGCTAAGATGGATCATACTCAATCGTTTGTGGGAGTACATCATAATCACATTCATTGGAATAATCATGACCATCAAGATCCATCATGTGTCTATCATATTTCTCTCAATTGTATAGTATTTGAAAATTGCCATCTCCCATAGGAATGTGTGCATGGGAAAGATCCATGCTAAGGAAACCCCCAAGAGTACTAGACCAGCTCCTACATAAGAGCATCCCACGAGAATCCGAAAAGTTGATCACTACTATGTCCATGAGAATGTTGATATGTGGAAAATCAATCAAGAAAACCTCAATGTCATCACATACCAAGAGAAATTTCAATATTTTGGAATCAATTCCACACACATTACCATAAGGTCAGGTTGTCTTCAAACCAAGTTCTTTCATTACCTTCAATGATATGGTATTTGTTGAGGCCCGTGAATCAAGAATGTAGTTGTTCAAGTGGAGGTATTTCATCCCTAATGACAGACAGAAAGGAGGGTTATTGTCCCTTGCCCGATCGAGGTACATAGTGCTCAACATGATGGGAGGATCCTCCTTCTCAGATGGCACCTGTAAGATTTTAAAAATTTCCCTTTTCACGAAAGGGATCTTACACATCTCTATCATTGGGACCATAATATTCAATTTTCCAAACATGCTTGCAACATCTATATTCAATTGAATGTCATCTGTAGGAGTTGGCTTAGGAATCAACTCACATACTTGTGGTGGAGGTGGTGGAGCCACATTTTCTGCTAATGGAAGAGGATTATAAGGTTATGATGGAGGGGCTGAAGAATATTTTCTTCTATAGGTTAGAATTTCCCTCCTCCTAAATTCCTTCTTCTGATCATTTGTCAATTCACTTAAGGCCTAGAGTCTCCCCTCTCTTTCTCTTATTCTTCTTGCTTCATTGATATGTTCTTGGGTAACATGTTCATCATTGAAATTGCAATTCATGAAGTTTATATATTTAGGATAATATTTGTCTTGTTGGGGCACTCATCTTCCCTGTGGGGTTCTTGGCATGGGAGACACCAAGCTCCTATATCAACTGTCCCTACAAGTTTCAAATTATATGGGGCCTTTTCCTCTTGTTGAGGTCTTGGTTTCCAACTAGTGGCATATTTCTATTGTCTGGAAAACTGAGGTCTGGGAGGCTGATTAATTTCTTTCCACTGTATTCATACGGTTCATAAGTCGATTATGCACCTAAACAAACAAAGTATTCATTTGGTCTATCTTCTGAGTCAGGAGAGAAATCGTATCAGGAACAATGTTGTTGGAAACCTTCATCCTTGATTATTTCTTGATACGAGGGTACTGAAAATGTTATATTTTTTAATCAAGGAGATTATCTTAAATGTCGATACTAAACTCTTTAGCCTCTGCAAGTGATGTGGGATTTTTATCTTTGAGAATGTATCGGAACTACCCTTCAAAATCATTCATGTAAAGGAGACGTACTGATAATGTTGTAGGACGATAAACTATTGGAATTTGATTGTACAACCTATCAAATCTGGATATGAATTCCTTTACTATTTCATTCTCCTTTTTATTTATTTTATTGAACTGAGTCCCAAGTGTCCCACCATCTGAATTTCTTGACCATCTACTCTTGAATAAGTTGGAAAAGGAAAAATAAGACGTGATATGATTATCAGGGAGTCCTTTGAACGAATCAAGGGCTTATTTAGTCAATGATGAAGAAAATAGCCTCATGGCCACATCTTCATGATCAATACATGCATTGTCCATATCTCGACATATGACATAAATGTGGTCTTCAACAGTTATCACATTGTTTCCTGGGAACTTTGGAAACCACTTGTTGACTTATGTTGGCATTTTGTTAGGGTAACCTTGGATATTGGCCATGTTAAGGGGTTTGGATAGGTCCTTTTCCCAAGGGAGAGCCATTGGAACAAGAGGAAGGGTATTATGGAAAAGATTTTCAGCAATGGGAGACTTGAGAGGAGGCCTTCTTTGGTAAACCTTAGAAAGATTGAACCTCCCAGGGGAAAAAGGTTTGGGGAAAGAAGGATTCTTGGAAGGTAGAGTCACCATATGAGTTTCAAGATGAGATCATCAAGGGAAATGGAAAGGGAACGTATCTTAAATGGAGTCACCAGGCAAGCTAAGGGAAATTCTTTGGGATATCTTACCAAAGTGTAGTTAGGGTAGGAAGAAGATTCAAAATCATCTCCGGCAATGATGCCAAAATTTTATAGTGCAAGTTGTAGGTTGGGAAAAGCCTGACCCAACCACAAATAAAGTTCTACAACTTGGGAATCATACACCCAATGTCATCTCAATATAGGTCTCACACTTCAAGGGTGACTAGGTCACTATAGGGAGGTGATCCCAGTGACCTTAGGGGGATTGAGATGGAGATGGAGATAAATGGAATTGAATCCCCTAGAGGTAAAGTCTAAGTGGAGTGAAAATTGGGAAGAGATTCCATGTAAGTCAAGTGATTGTTTCCACAAAGGTATAGTACTTCTCCATATGATTATACCTGCCCGAGACACAAGAAAATCCAACTTGCAATGATATATGTTAGTATGGATCAGCAAGTTAAGCTTGATGTACCTAATTTTCAGCAGTATATTACAGTTTAAATCAGAAAGTAAAACATTCAAATCAGCATGTAAATCATGAGATCAATCAACAATATTATCAATGAGTATGGGAATCAATTATGACTGAAAATGGCACTTTAAGGTTGTATAAAGCAAGTTGTTATAACATGTGTTTTATATAGAAAATTTCAGCCTTATGGCTGTAGAATTAATTCACTTTTATCATCAAATTACACCATCAAAATATGCCAACAAGTAGCCCAAAAGGTGCCCCCTAGTTAGTAGAGTTAGTGTGCAAAATTTAGGAGCTAGTCTAGGGTTAGTTTAGGAGTTATGGTTAGTAATTTATCTAGGTTAGATCAGTCCTAATGGTTGTAGGTTATGGTTTGTAACATAAAGTAAAGTAGTGGGAGAGAGGGGATTCCCTATTAGGGGAAGACTCCTCTCAATGAGGCAAACCAACTTCAAGCAAGAGACCTTTCAAAAGATAAAAATTCATGTTTCCCGAGGCAATGATTTTATATCCCAAATGCAAAAAATATATGACTAGTGCCTTTACTATTGGGTTAATGGAGTCATATAAAATAAAGAGCTAGAGAAGCTACCTCCTTGGGGGTGTAAGCCCTTTAACTTCCCAAGGCAAGTTTCTTTAGCTAGGATTTAAGCTAAGAGGGTGTATGCCCTTATACTTCTCTTAGCAAACCCGTGTTTAACCAATAACATGAAGCATAAAATGATGAAGACTATGGTGGGGGTGTATTCCCTTATACTTCCCACCTAGCTCCTAGCACAAAAATACATGACTTGAAAATAATGATAGCATAAGAGTAAAATACCATACCAAAATCAAGAAAGATGCTAAGATAATCCACCATAAAAGCTATAAAGTATTCATCCAAGGATAATGCCTCACTCCTCCGTCAACCATTCATAAAGATAGCCATAAAAAAGTGCATAAGAGACAAATAGAGCCAAATATAGTGAAAATTTCATACCAATACTTCTCACAATGAAGGAAAGTTATGTTCAAATGAGATCTTTGTTGATAGGCAAATTTGACATGCAGTCAACTGGAAAAATAGATCCAGTCCGGGGTTGTCTAAATAACCCAAGCCATTTGGTGTAACCTATTCTGACGAGTTTAATGGCTCTGTTAGCCAACTAGGGTCCTAAAGATAGAAAAATAAAATAAACTAAATAAAGAAAAGATTCTAACAATCAACACAATAATTACAAATATTTATCTAAGAATGTGAATATACAAATGATTATGAACAGTTTATATACAGTTTACAAGGTTTGCATGAAATCTTGTGAAAATGATTGTTTGATAAATTTTATGAAACAAATATTAATAACACTTCTTTTTTGGCTTTTTTTTTTAAGATATTAAACGAATAAATACTAAATGAATACAATTGAAACAATGACACAAAACAGTCAAAGCTAATTAATGTAATCATCGTTTCATTCATAAACAACTTAACTAAATAACACACAGAATAACATATAGCTAATCAACGAAACTGGTATTATCTTTCTGTGTTGTATGAGCTCATGCCTGTACTATTGTTAAGGGAAATACTAGCACTTCCAGAATACATTCAAAGAAGTAATTGATATTGGAGTAAATTAATAAAAACAGGAAGACAACTAATTAAAAATCATATGATCTTAAGATAATCAATATTTAAGAACGGAAGGAAACTCAATTCTGAGTATTGATATTATCCATCATTTAACATTAGAAATAAATTCCACAATAATCAAATGATCGATTGATCACACATAAAAAAAATGGAATAAGAAATTATGGACAACATATCACATTTAACAGTATGAAAACACCATATGATGACAAGCTAAAGCTAAAATCAACCATAATAACATTTTCATAATATAACAGTAATGAAAGAACAAAATGGAATAAGAATCATAGTGGTCTAAAGCCAAAGATGAATTGTTTTCCCATATTCTTTCTCAAAATCACATGCCCATACTGTAGTCCTGGAAGAATTTTTGGGATAATAGACTCTTAAAGATGGAAAAAATTAATTAATACATAAATGATATCAATTAATTATGTATTGATTAAAAAGACTAAAGATAATTTAAATCAATGCATAATCAATTATTAAAAGAATATGAAGACATTATAATGAAAATAAAACCATTTTACTCACAGGACAAAAGCCATTAAGCAACCTGGAATTTCAAATTCTTCTTTGAAAATACTCGTCCATTATCCCAAAGATTCCAACCATCCATTACTCCATTTGAAAAGAAGAAAAATTTACAAAAGAAATAATATACAAAAGAGAAAGGATTAAAATCCTCCTCTCAATTTCTTGGATCCCTTGGCTCTGAACTTTCTCATATATTTATACAATGAATGAACAGTCTGGGCGTCATTATTAATTTTCACCACCTAAAATTTGTCTCGTAAAAAGACATCAATATCTCTCAAATCGTGCATTTTTTGGGGAAAATCTCTACGCGAAAGGTAAATGGGTCCATTCCATTTGGGTTCTGGGTTTTCAACCGTTTCTTCAAATTCCTCACGGTTTCACTGCAATCAGTTCTGCAAACTCGTCTATCTAATCTTGACGGCTTTCCAAATTTTATCTATTGTTGCTCATAAAATTATTTGTAGCAATCCAAAATTATTTTTGGATCAATCATCTTGAACGTATTTGGATAATAAAATCAAGCCATGATCATATTCGTATCAAATATTTGATAATAGAAACCTGTGAAACAAAAAGAAACCTAAATGAATAACCTAAAAATTGAGAATAAAACAAAATCTAGAACAATAAAATCAAAAATGAATTTAAACTAACTATAGGTTCTAAACATACATTGTTTATAATGATCCTAACACTCTAGAAGATTCAAGTTAATGCAAAAAAGAAAAATATTAATTTTGGTTTTTTACAAAATCAAACAAATGATAGATAATTCTTTTTTATTTTTTATTATTATTATGAGATGCAAAATGAAAAAAGAATTTAATTAATTAATATCACCAAATTAAATGAGAAACCAACCAAGATATTATTTGATGAAGTATTGAGCCCATTATTCAAAATAGTCAAACTTGCTAATGAGCAAAAGAAAGAACACATAATCATAATTTAAACGAAAGTAAACATTTGATAAAAAATAACGTTTTTGTTTAAATTGAGATTTTTATGCTCGTTTCTAACTTTTGACATATACTCTTGTAATGAATATATCATACTATAGTGAATGTATTAAGTTTGTCTCAAAGCAAGCCAAGGTATGGAACTATTTGAAAAAGCTGATTCTATAGCTCATTATAATTATCAAGATTCTAACGGGGGGCCCTTTAAATTTTGTAAAAATTTAGGGGGAGTTGTTGGGGCCCAACAAATGGTGACTTACTGGGTGAAGCAGTTATCTCTGATCTGGTGTCCATGGACATGATAGGTCGGCTCGTGATGAGACCTCCTATCCTTCAACTAACCTTTTAAGCATTATTTATTATATTATGGGTCCCCTTTACTTAAAGATAAGTGTTTCGTTGCTTTCTTGGGTGATCCCTGGGTGAAGCATATGGAAGGTTTATACAAGGCTTTTATATTTTACCCAACATTAATCCCTCTGGGAATTTAGCCCCTTCTTCCCATAGAATGAGGGACAACCCTTTCTTGGGTAAATACACCCTAAAATCCCAAGGGAAAAGGAAATGGAGGGGAATAATGATGGAAAGTGGTAAGTATGGTCAGGAACGGTACTATGGCTCTTTTAAGGGAGTTCCTGGTAGCAAAACCATTCCCAAGGAAGACCAATTACTATGGCATAATTTGAACCACCAAGGTGAAGCAGGGTAAAAGGCATAATGTCAAAGCATATAACATGAAATCTAGAGAAATATAAGATACAACATACTCAAATGGATTAAATATTGAAATGATGCTCACCATAATACTGACCTGTACCTCATGGAGCAAGGCCCACTCCTTTCCAGAAGCTAGTTGATGTGGTGGCTGCTATCTAGAAATATGTGACCATCTTTGGTGGTGAGAGGGGTTTCCATCTATGCAAAAGGGTATTGATGGTTGTGTAGTCTCTCGACACTCCATATCCGCAACCTGAGGGCCTCGTGACATAATCTCCTTAGTTATCCACAAAATGGATATAACAGGTCCAATTATGGTCACATACTGAATAATTTTTTTACAAGTCATAAGATGCATGGGCTTCTATATCTGAATGTGCATTCACGAAGTTCTTAGTTGTATGTATGGACTGATAGTTGTGGTGGAACACATGTTTCCGCTAAGCATACCATCATAATCCATAAGTATAGAAAAGTGTTTATCCATCTTTTTCTTTGAGCTCCATTCACTTCACATTAATAAATGGTGAGTACTATGGTGATTTTTTAGGAGACATGTTGGTTAAACTAAAATGTGTAGCATCTACTTAGAAAATCAAAGAAACTCCTATATCACCCTGCTTCTTTCACACCTTATGTGCATATGCAAATATGTATCTAAATCTAAAAGGGTGAGCATGTTATGAAATTAAAAAGGAAGTTAAAATCACTATTAATAGTGTGGGAAGTACAAGTAAACTCATCGGATTTATGGATGTTTGTTGCCAACGGAACTATGCTTGTATGGTACCGAGGCAACTTCGTCGGGGCTATGGACACTCGTTGGCAGCAAAACAATGCAAGGAAAAGAGATATAAGGAATGCATTTATGTAGATGTTTGCTTGTTATAAAAGTGAAAACCTATGGTTTAACCAAAGCTAATATGATATGTGCATCCAGTAAAACAATTTATCTCATTAATTGGCTCTTTGAAAAAGGAGTGTTAGATTACAAGTACTAGAAATATTGGGTTATATCTTTTAGAATTTTGGCATCAATGTGGTACCCATGACTACTGGAAAAATTGCCAACAATATTGTTGAACTTATCTTTAAAACTCAGATATGAAGTATAGGCCCTAGAATTCTATTGACAAAGATAATTGGTTCTTCCAGTGTGTCTCCATTTGTTGTGACCGCAACAACCCCCTTTTACTTTTTCTTTTACCAGCAAAAGGGAAGGGAAGGGGGCCCCTACAAAAATTTCAATCCTATTGCCTAATCCTCTACTTCTTGAGCCTAATGTTATTTATTTTCCTACATTGAAGGATTTGGGTGTTTTATCCTGAGTGATAACTATATTTGATGGGTGTTGATTATTTCTTTCAATCCGATGGTTTCAAATTTGTTTATGATGCTTATTGACCTATGATGTTTCATTGACATTTGTGTGATAGAATTGACATGTAATATTTTTATCTTTTGTTGATTCCTAAGTGCCTGGTGATCTGATGTGGCAACATGGTTTGTTCTATTGCATGTCCTAATTAAATAATACAAATTTTGCATCCTCTTGCTAGCATGATATGCTTAATATCTTCCATGCTTATACTGTCACATGAAGATCTTAATTTTATTTTTTGAAGTCTAAGTTTAAATATCCTAATTATTGATCTTTCTTTTCAGTTGATACTTGACACATGTAGTTTCATAAACTCGTCTTCAGCCACCATGTTATCACTGAATAAACCTAACACTCTATTCTAAATTGGACTAAAGGTAGGGAATATATTGTTTATGTATTGGCAAGTCTTCTTTTGGTCAAATGAATGATGTCGTTCTTTTGTTTTACAAAAGCGGGTTTGTAGAGACACTTCATTTGCATGACCATTGTAGCCTTGAGAGGCATGTAGGGGAATCTCTTGATCCTTTTCCATGACCTAGACCTTGATTCTTGCTTGGCTTCTCCTTATTCGGAAAGAGGATCACATTTGCTTGCAGTTTCCTTGAGGTCTAAAGCCTCAAGGCTGTCAAACCTACCTTTCCCGCAAGTCTGTCCTTGAACCTCTTCATCTTGGTTTATATCGGGTCCTCTCTTGGTTTTACTTCTCGCCAAAATACATGCCATAGGTCCATTCATATTCTTAGTTGTGAGTCATTGTCATACCATTGTCCGATGCCTTTTTGTTATATGTCGCATGCACGGTGGTCTGATGTAGAGGTTTTTTATTTGACCTGATTATTGACCCTCTAAATTGGCATCCCCGTTACCATATTATACCCCTCATTTATACCTTTTTGGCCTACCTAAGCTTGGATCAATGATAAAGAACCCTACCTCCAGTCACTAATAAGGTCATAAAGTAAAGTATAATTGAATTCATGCATTTTGTGGTTTATTAAGCTAGGAGACTAAATATTTCATGTACTAATGTTTAAAATTGCCACATGAAGCCTTTGACCTTTGGATGAGTCCAACACTTCTATGTCATCTCATCCATCTGGTACTTATGCGCCAGATTGCCCACTGTCCGAATCCGGTACCAAGTGCACCTTCCGTTCAGATCCGGTACCCACAGACCATTCACTGTCATGATCCGGTACCAACGACCGCAGACTGTTCTACTCCGATACCAACCAATTATGTATTGTTCGGATCCGGTACTATCTATCGAATCCCACCTGTCATGATCTGGTACCAATACAGGAAACAAAGTATGCTAAGTTTGGCTCCAAATCGTGCCTAAGATAATTGTTGAGTGTTTATGAAATTATCAAAGTTCTAGCAAGACTATGTTAAGATAGTTTGTTTATTGCTTCATCCTCATACACTTCATGTCATGAGGATGAAGCTTAAAATATGTAACCGAATATATAAATTTGACAATTGTTGATCTGCTAAAGATTTCACCTCCTTGTGTTTCACGATTAAGACTATTTAAATAGTCATGGAAATTATGGTGGAAGTAGTAGAGAGATAGTATAACACAGCATGTGAAGCAGCATTACATATTGTAGAACATATCCTGAGTTGAATTTTAATAGAAGGGTGTCATTTATTTCCATGTCTTGGTCATTTATGAATGAATGTGAGTTGAGTTGTTAGTATAGTTTCATGTTTTGAGGTTTTGAGGTTTTGAGTAAGAGTGATGTGTGGATTGAAGGTCAACTTACTGTAGACTCCAGTCACTGACCTATTGAAGCGACAAGGGCCCACCGCCCAACAAAGGTCAACATCCTTATAGATTAGTATTGGCATTTGATTTCAATAGTATAATTGTTATACTAGTTGAAGCTTTGACTCTTTCAGATAGCAGCAGTATAGTTCAGTTTAGGATTTCGATTATATGATTGCTTAGAGATATTTATTTACTATGTTTTTGCATATGCCCTGTTTTTGTTCTTATGAATTTGATTTTGCTTAATGGACATGGATGTTGGCAGCAGTAGTCAAACATAATTGGAAAAGAACTAGTGAAGTTCACAATGGAATATTATGAACCATGACATATTCAATATATTGGCTATTGAACTACCTATGTTATGCCTTGATGATTGATGTGTGATTTCCTTTTCAGAAGTGTGATTGCATAGTTATCTTTCTGGGTCAGATAAAAAAGTTGATCTATCAAAGAAATCCATCTCATATTTGCATGTACCCCAATGGAGTAGATAGCCTCTTTGTGAAAGACAACCAAAGTGTGTTTCAGTTTTCTTCTTAATCCAGATTATTTCTATACTTGTGACATTAGAATTACCTCTCTTACTAGTGTCTTGTAACTCTATTGATTACGAATCCTGGATTGATAATTAATGAGTGCATTATACTAATCACATACACAACACAACATTTTGGCGTCATTGTCAGGGAGTTGCAAACAGTAGGAAGTGATTTTATGTTAGATTGTTTGCATAAGTTTTTTTTGAATAATTTTATAGCTTGCTTGAGGGAGGAGGATAAAACGTTTAAGACATGAGTGAAGAGCCACGCGGCCACTAGAGTGGGGTTCTCTGAAGCCAGGTTGACTTCTTACCTTTTATATAGAATTAGGATTTCAATTGAGTTAAGTATCAAATTTTTATGCATAGATATAGATATAATAGGGGTAGATTTGTAAGCTCTAAAGATTCAAAAA
>ML806046.1:44105-66564 GCA_009831015.1 Picea engelmannii | reverse complement strand
TCATTTTGAATCATCTTGTACTTGAACATTTAAGTGGGGTAAAAGGAGGTTGCCCCCTCGAAGAGGCTTATTATCTGAAATTATCTCTTTTTCAATGCGTTGAGTACTTTTCCTAAGGTTTTTCTATGCTATATTGATGTTTGATTATTAACAGAGTTAGGTAAACCATTTCAATTGAAAAATGTTATGCATGTTCCAGGTCTAAAGAAAAACCTGGTCTCAGTCGCAATGTTGGAGGACAAAGGCTATGACGTTGTTTTCAGCGGTGGAAAAGCATTCCTACGACATAAAGCAATGGGTCAAGTCAAGAAGATAGGGATTAGAGTTAATAATCTCATCATGCTAGAGGTATATGGTTGTGGTGCCATGGTGGGCAAGGCAGAAAAAGTGGTGAGCCGGGATGAGGGTGAATTATGGCACAGGCAATTGGGCCATCTTCATCATGGAGCCTTGAAGATCATGCAGCAAATATCTACTGGAATTCCAAGGGGAACACTTGCTCAGTTAGATAAGTGCAAGGGGTGTACCCTGGGGAAGTATGTAAAGTTCACTTTTCATGAAAAGGAGACCCATGCTTCAGTGATCCTGGAGAAAATTCACACAGACGTGTGTGGACCATTCTCGGTTGCTTCAATAGAAAAACATAGGTATTATGCTATTTTTGTTGATGACTTTTCTCGTAAATGTTTGATATTCTTCATGCAAAAGAAGAATTAAACATTCTCAAATTTCTGAGTTTAAAGCATTGGTGGAGAAAGAGTCGGGGAAGAAAGTGAAAGCTCTAAGGAGCGATAATGGTGGAGAATACATCTCTAACAAATTCAAAGAATTCTGCAGCAAAGAAGGAATTCGAAGAGAACTCATAGAGCCTCATAACCCACAGCAAAATGGGGTCATGGAGAGGAAGAACAGAATGATCATGGATGCAGCATGATAAATGTTGCATGATCAGGGCCTACCAATGCATTTGTGGGCAGAAGCATGCAATACTGCAGTTTATGTGCAAAACCATTGTCCCCATAGAATACTTGGCATGAGTACACCTGAAGAAGCTTTCACTGGTAAGAAACCTAATGTTTCTCATTTTAAAAAATTTGGCTCATCTGTTTATGTTCATGTGACCAAGGATTCCAAGAATAAGCTGGAACCAACTGTTGAAGTTGGGATATTTGCGGGGTACACAGAAACACCCCATAATTATTGTGTGTATTTTCCAAATAGTAAGATGACTGTTATGTGACGGGATATAAAATTCGATGAGGGGAAAGCCATGTGATTGTTGCTTGAGAGGGAGCTAGACTTGCATGTAGAAGAGGAATTGTTGGTTCCCAAAGATGAGTCTCAAGATGTGGATCAGCCACATGAGGAGTTTCATGGAGTGGAGAAAACCACTCAAGCAGAGCCATCCATCAGAAATGGCAGAAAGCGCACCACAAATCTGACAGATTGAGACTAGATGTTGCACAGAATGTAGGAGCCCCTACTTCAAAGCGCAGGCAGAGACATTCTCCTGATCGATTTGCTAGATACATGGCTCTCATGAGGAAATGTATTGTGACTAAACCATCTTCCTTTCAGGAAGAAGTGTAGGATCCCACTTAGGTTGATGCAATGGTAGAGGAGTATGACTCCATTGTCAAAAACAGTGCATGGGAAATTGTCCTAAGGCTGGTCGACAAATCAGTGGTAGATTCGAGATGGATCTATAAGGTAAAGCAAGCTGCTGATGGGAGTGTGGAGAAATACAAGGACAGGTTTGTGGCCTGGGGCTTCTCACAGATCGAGGGGATAAATTATGATGAGACCTTTGCACTTGTCGCAAGGTACTCTTCCATAAGATCCATCCTTGCACTCTCAGTACAGATGGGTTGGCGCATTCATCAGATGGATGTAAAAATTGTGTTTCTCAATGGGATCATTGAGGAAGAAGTGTACATTGAACAGCCAGAAGGTTTTGAGACCTTTGACAGGGAGTCACATGTGTGCAAACTCAAGAGAGCACTGTATGGGATGAAGCAAGCACCTCGTGCTTGGTACACTCGGATAGACAGTTATTTCACCGGATTGGGATTCACCAAAAGTGAAGCAGATGAAAACCTATACCAAATTTTGGTGGAGGGTAAGCTCTTAATCATTTTTCTTTATGTTGATGATTTAATACTAATTGGTGATGAGCAGTTGATACACTAATGCAAGGATGACCTTGCAAAGGAGTTCGAGATGAAGTATTTGGGCCTTATTCATTATTTCCTTGGATTGGAAATATGGCAGCGAGATGGTGAACTTTTTGTGTCTCAAGGAAAGTATGCAAGGGAGATACTGGGTAAGTTTCACATGGAAGGTTGCAAACCCATGGATACTCCTCTTCTAGGAAACTGGAGGAATGAGGATGCTACTTCTGGAGAGGTATTGGATGCTACTATCTATCGACGGTTAGTGGGTTTGCTAATGTATTTAGTGAACACGAGACCAAACATTTGTTATGTAGTTAACCAGCTAATTCAAGCGATGGTTAAGCCTACCAAGCTCTTTTGGAAGGCGGGTAAGCATGTCCTGAGATATCTGAAGGGCACATCTGAGTATGGATTATGGTACAGACAGACGGATGAGGTGAAGTTGCATGGCTTCATGGATGCATATTGTGCGGGCAGCCCAACGGACAGAAAGAGCACATCAGGGGGGATCTTTAGTATCGTATCTACAGTCGTTTCTTGGTACAGTAGGAAACAAAGATTTGTGGCACTTAGTTTAGAGGAAGAGGAATACATGGTAGCAAGTCAAGTTGCATGTGAGGCTATCTAGATGAGAAAGATCTTGGTTGGTTTGTTTGGTTCTCATTTAGATCTGACAGTAATTTATTGTGATAATTAGAGTTTCATTAAACTCTCAATTAATCATGTGTTTCATGATAGATCTAAGCATATAGATATCCAGTATCATCATCTCAGAGATTATGTGTAGCGGAAGATCGTGTTTCTTCAATACATTCCTACAGAAGATCAGGATGCAGACATTCTGACGAAGGTGCTCACTAGGAGCAAATTCGAATATCATAGAGACAGGATTGGGGTGAAGGATAATCCCTTTCTTGTTGAGAGGGGGTGTTGAAAAGTCAACAAGAAACATGTGTCTAATTTACTTTTCCCTTAAATAAATTGGACAATAAATATTAATCTATTATCTCACTTATAACTGAGTGAGTTGGAGTTGTGACAAAATTATAAGTGTAGTTATGAGAGTTGTGAAGTAGTTTAACTCAGTTAAGTGAGTTAAGCCCAGTTGTACTAGTTGTAACTGAACTTACACTAGTGATATTTTAGTGAATTAATTATTAATTAATTCAAATCAGTGAACTCACATGCAACTGAATATTTGCCACGGTTAACTACATTCATGTCAGATCCAATGAAGACCCAGTTGAGATAACGGGTGAAAGGGATAGTTTGGCTATCAGTTGTGATTTGATTGAAGTGCACTCATGCAATCACACATGCAGTGGATATGCTTATGAGCATGTGAAAACTAGGTAATTCGAATTCATTATGAGAATTCTAATTGCAAGGATTGTGCAGAGGAGGCAGGTTGTCTGGAGACAGAATATTGGCACATGTATTTGCTGAGTTTTGTATGACAGTGTGAGATGATTGTATTGTACTGAGAGCTCTTGGATTAGAGTTTTGTATGAGATTTTTTCATGATCCATGATATACATAATATATTATAGTGGGGTTTTTAGCTTTATTCTTTCCCTGTAAAAAAAAAATAGCTTTATGCTTTCCCTGTAAAACTTATGTGTTATGTGTTCTTGATATTTCACTTTGTGATCGTGGTTTAATTTCCACAAGAATATTAGTAGAAGTGATTATGTATTTAACAGTGGCATATAATTGTTAGATCAGGATAATCGCAGGAAATACTTAATTTGTATTGAAATTTCTACAGGTGTATCAGTACCCTAAGGTAACTTTAGGTCATTCTCTTATGGACAAACTCAAACAAATCATACATATGGATTATTCTAAATAACTAATGTGCATACATAAGTTTATTTTTCCTTCATTCAAATCTTTAAATACATTCAAATAAAAAGGGTTTTCAGATGAGGCCCCCTGTGACCGTGCAAAAGCACTCTTTAACAAAAACTAAAATAGGTGACTATGGACAAGAAGTCTCTGATGGAAAAAGGGTTTAAGAGAATAACCTATCAGGATACTGAACAAGTCTGCTGGCAGCGGATACCGGTCTGTGGTATCACTAGGAAAACCCATCAGGGTACTGAATAGGCCTATTGGCAATGGGGCATTCTGCCTTGGGAAGGTATATGTCTCACTAATTATCACAAATACCCCATAAGAGTACTGAACAGGCTTGCTGGCAGTGGGTTCTGGTTAAGAAATGTCTCATTTATACTTGTCTGACTGAAAAATTCACTTTTGTCATCTAAAAATGAATACTGCAAGCAAAGGTCATTGTTGACATTTATAAGATACAAACTCCAGATTAACAAATAAAATGAATATTATAATAAAATGTCCATTTGAGAATTACCCTAAGTCAACTTTACCGGTCTGACATCTAAAGCCTACATTACCTAAGAAGGAAACTTCTTAAGAGTGGAGCCCTGACTAGGGAGTCTAATCTACTTATACTGTGAAATTTATTCATAACATCTAATGATAGTAAATCTCTTAAGCAAGTTAGGTTGGATCTGTTCTTCTAGCAAAATATAAAAACCTCCCTGTTTTCATTGTTGAATGTTTCCCTTGTCAATAAATCATCAGAAGAAAGGTCATTTTAATTTTTAAAGGCATGGGATCATATGCTAGGTGATAAATGTACTTTTGGAATATGATTTGGTTTCTCATCCCTTATCAATTTTCTTCCATTGTGATACAGTGTGTCGGGTCTTTTTCCATAAGGATATGCAACATCCTTGGCATGGGGGAGGGTCAAAGAGCCCCTTTCAGGACTCTTTTTTAGACTCACATCTCATCTTCATAGACCGGCATGTTTGTCATACAACCCTGCAAAACCAGACACAAAAGAAGAAACTTAAATACAAGCACCGAATAAACAAGTTTCATAAAGTATAGGAAATTCCAGCACTAAGCTTCCAGAAAACTCCAGCCTAAAAAGATGAACTCTGACAATCTGCAAGCTTCAAATACAAAGGCAGTCGCATATGCTATGGCTATTGGTTATGCAATGGTAAAGGAAAAAGTAACATGGTATTATTTATTTTCCTTTGTTTATAAAACTACAATAGGTATGAAAATGTATACTAGATCTTATGACCTTATTGTTAAAACCATGCACCTAACTTTCACATCCCCCATACCCATATGCTTAACATTAATCAAATCCCTCACCACATAAGCTCTTGAAAAGATGATTGAATCAAATGTGTGAATGTGGGAATGAATTGAAATGAGCATGCCCAATAATGATGAGCCCCGACCCTAAACCAAGAATGTGCTTCATCCTTAAACTATCATGAATCTATCTCGCATCATGTTGCACGATTCAACACCAAATTTGTCGCTTATGGGTCCAATCACCTATCCAAAACAACAATGATGTTTTGATACCAAACATCCTGTCCCCATCATTTCACTAACGGGTAGAAATAAAATGGCTTATCTAGGTGGCAAAGCCATCCAGATGAGCCTCATATTGTCTTAATTTTCCTTTGCAGCATCTTTAATTAAACTCACCATTCGAATTATCGACGCCATCACCAATTTTCCTGTTGTTATCAATCTTTCTCCATTTTTAGAGCCTTCTCCTCTCTGATATATCTGGTACCAAACCCTTACACTCACAGCTGATTAAACCCTCGTTCTACAACCTGGTTTTCACTTACACTTTATAAAGATGGTTGTAAGTAGACCTGAACTAGTCTTCCAGATTTATAGGGAGACCGAGGAGTTCCAGCTATGTAGAGATAAGTATGCTAGAGTGTGATGGATGCCATTTTTAGAGAAATTCACAGGTTGTCATGAGAAGGTATCTCATGCATTTATTCAAAGTTACGATGGAGAGATTGTACACATAGGCAATCTGCAGCCAACACTCAATGAAGCAACCTTAAGGGAAGCCACGGGATTACCTAGCAGAAGATCCAAGTATTTCAAGGGAGTAGGAATCAATAAAGAAATGTACCAACGATTTCTGAAGGAAGACCATTAGCACCCTGATTGGAAAAAGGGGATTTCTAGAAACTATATCAAGGAAGAATATCATCCAATGCTTGCTAGTCTTCAATGATTCCTCACTTGTGAGGGCAGGTATGTTGTAACATTCCTATATCATCTTAGGCTTTTGTTGCACTTTGAAGGAGGTCCTGAAATTGACTTCCAATATTTTTTATGGATGATTCTGAACAAGATGGTAAGAGGTGTCAGATCCCTATCCAAAAATGAGAAGACTATCATTTATCATCAAGGTCTTATCAAAATGCTAGTTATACATGAGACCAGGAAGTAAGGGTTTAGTTGGAAAACCCTCATCACTCAACACCTTTCCACAGAAAATGAACCTGTAGAGGAAGCCCAGCCTGCTCTAGATAAAGATAAGGAACCTAAGGAGAGAAAGGGTAAGAAAGACAAGGCAACCCCATCATATATCATTTCAGTGCTATTTGGGCCCATGTCCTCATGGCTTGGCCTCAGAGTTGGGTGGAGGCTACTAAAAGAGATAAATAAGCACAACATGTTGTATCTTCTCAAAACTGGAAACCCGCCTTTATCCCTCACCCTAAACCAGTAAATCCCACTACTCCCTCCGCTCCACTAAAGATCCAAAAACTGACCAAGGCATGGCTAAATGCCAACTCAAAGGCCTTTGTTATAATTGTGATGACAAATATTTCCTAAGCCACAAGTGTAAGGAACAAAATCTTTTTATGGCCATCTCCGAGGATATTTCGGAAGAGGATGTTGAAACTCCCCTTGTGTCTTAGTCACCTGAAACAACTGACATAACCCCTCCCTCAGACCCTCCCAAAGTAGAACCGGACATTTCCATCAATGCTCTCATTGGCTTCTCCGGTCCTCAAACCCTCAAGGTAATCGGTTACATCAAGCATCGGAAGGTCATCATTCTGGTTGATAGTGGAAGTACCCATAATTTTATTCATCATCGCATTGCCCAAGAAACTCATTGCTACATCCATGTCATCTATAATTTCCAATGGTGGCTCCATGAAATGTGGAGGGCGTTGTGAAAATGTGTGTCTCCAAATTGGTGACTACCACTTGAAATCTCATATGTTTGCTATCAACATGGGTAATTGTGACATTCTGTTGGGAGCAGACTAGATAAGGACTTTGGGTCCCATTCTCATGGATTTCAAGGAATTAACCATGCAATTTTACCAGGAGGGCCACCAATATAAGTTCCAAGGCATCACTGTTGGTTCACCTGAGATCATTAGTTCCCATTGCATGGAAAAGATTCTCAAAAAAGGTCATTATGGTGTTATTGCCCAACTCCATGCCATACAAGCAACAGAGACACCCTTGGTGTCGCAAGACCTCCAATCCATCCTTTCTAAACATCAAGTGGTCTTTTCCACTCTCTAGGGACTCCCTCATTCTCGTGGTGTTCATGATCATTCCATTCCCCTTCTACTTGGAAGCCTTCCTCCCAATATCTATCTGTATCGTCACCCCTTTTCCCAAAAAAATGAAATTGAGAAAATGGTCCAAGAACTCCTTAATGAAAGCGTTATCCGCCCTAGTACGAGCCCCTACTCTTCTCCTGTGGTCATGGTCCTGAAGAAAGAAGGTTCTTGGTGAATGTTTTCTAACTTCCATGCCCTCAACAAACTTACCATTAAAGACAAATTTCCCATTCCTGTCATTGATGACCTCCTGGATGAATTGAGTGGCGCCCAATTCTTTACTAAACTTGATCTTTGTTCGGGCTACCACCAGATACGTATGAAAGAGGCAGACATTCCCAAGACTGCCTTTAGAACTCATGAGGGCCACTATGAGTTTTTGGTCATGCCCTTTGTCTTGTGTAATGCCCCTTCCACCTTCCAAAGCCTCATGAATCATGTCTTATGTCCTTTTCTATGTCATTTTCTCTTAATTTTCTTTGATGAAATTTCATAAACCTAATAATTTTACCCATCTTCTTGTTCTCTAAAATGACAAGTGCAAGTGTTGAGAAATCATCATTTTTTCTTTACAAAGGTTTTCATTCCTTGCAGTATTTTAGTATCTTTACCAATAAAATATGTATTTCACTCATTGTTTTTGGTTGAATGTCTGATGGGGCTCGGATGAGTATCCCTTCATATTTATCATTAGGGGTGGGTCCTCAAACCTTGTTAATTGGTTTGGCATATGGGACAGTGGCTCATGACCTTCATTAACACGATGAACTTCCTACAACTTCATCTTCTTTGAGATGGAAAGTGCAGGAATTGAGAATTTATCATTTTTTCTTTCCAAAGATTTTCATACCTTGAAATATCTTAGTACCTTTTTAACTGATAAAATGTATAGGGACCACATTATTTTTGTTTGAATGTTAGTACAATCCATGTAAGAACCTTCTGATACAGGACCATATAAAGATCTCACACCAAACTAAGTCTAATAAGCACCTCACCCAATGTTATCCCTCCCATTTTTGCATATAGATGAAGAACCAACATATCAGTCATAAACCCTTCCTTTATAGTAGCCATAACCCATTTTCGATTCACCACCAACAAAGACATGAGCATTTGATTAAGTGGATCCATGTGAAATTGACTCGTGTGTGTTGGGGGGGGTAGGGGGGACACAGTTATGTGTGTGTGTGTGTGTGTGGGCAGGCATGTGCATGCGTTCACGTGTGTGGGGGAATTTGCATGCGTGCATGTGTGTGTGTGTGTGTGTGTGTGCACGCATGTGTGTGCGTGCGTGCATGTGTGTGTTAAATGTATATAATATATGTTAATGCGGTAAAAAAATGGCAATATGAATATATCCTAGACATCCCATCTTAACATGTGCATCATCTTCAAAATCGCTATGATTTTGAGCATGCATAGCTAAAGGTTAACTCCATTCTTATTATGGACGCACATTGTCACCATGGTTTCATAGGTACACACTAGAAGCTTATGAACTCTCAATTACCACAATCTAAATTGCCCTGATTGGGGAGGTCAACTCTAGGTCTTGGCCTTACTTGATTTAGGATCCTAATCTTGATTTTAGATTCTATCCATCTTTAATTTCACTCATAATAGTACTTTGACACAAGGCACTCATCAAAGCACCCTTTGAAGAGGATCCAACAAAGTCACTCACAAAGGTGAGGTAAGGGGAAAACAATGAACCACATAGTCTATCTCTATATATCGTAAAGAGAAGGCATGTGGTACCTTGATTTTGACCCCTCAACTATGCTTAATTATATTATGTAATATAATGTTAACATGATTATTTTTCAGGTGACAAGCTATGTGGGATCAATTAAAAATACACTATGATGTAAATAGTTTGAATATCTTGTATAGATTCCTAGTGTGGAGCCTAGGGCCAAGCCTCAATTAAAGAATGTCAAAAGTCTTAAATTTAGGCATTTTAAGTTGTTCTCTAAGTTTGCATGTTTGAACAATGTCGCCACATGTATGCACATGGAAAGTAAAACATAATTAAAGGTGCACATGGTGGTTGACTCGATAGGAGAAAGAGAGGGGTAGTCTTAGACTTAAACCCTTTAAATCATTTTCTGAAGTGACATATTTAAACCATGTCACCACATGTATATACATGAAAAGAAAAATATAATTAAAGGTGCATATAGTGGTTGACTTGCTAAGAGAAGGAGATGGTTAGTCATAGACTTAAACCTTTTAAATTGTTTTTTGAAGTGACATATTTAAACCATGTCACCACATTTATGTACATGAAAAGTAAAATATAATTGAAGGTGCATATGGTGGTTGACTTGTTAGAAAAAAGAGAAGGTTATGAACAAACAAGAGGGGAAATAAAGGGGGTTGTGAGAGAAAAGTTCATAATTTTGACATTTACCTTGTGTCATTAGGAGAATAATACTCTTAAATCTTGGAAATGTGTCCTTACTTGGGGGAGCAAAATGACACCTGCCATATGACATATAGTATTTCATATAGCAATCGTTCACATTCATTTTTTGGGTATTTTTTTCCTTTGGTCGATTTTGTTCTTCTATCACCTTGAAGTTGGAGTTTCATCTATCATGGAGAAAAAAAATCAAGTTACTATTGAGAAATAGATGACTTCCATGTAGATAACTAAGCTCGAGGAAGCCTGAGGCTTTATGTTAGGGTCCTAACCCGCACATAGGTAGAACAATATATTCAAATGTAATAAAGGTCAATATTAATAAGGCCTTGCAATAAAATAGAATAAGTCGAATGTAAGATGACCTAATAGCAGCTTCTGCTTATAGAAGGATCTTCCTCTAGATGCTTATTTTGATAGACATATTTAGTATAAATAGGAGTCGAGGGTATGAGAACACTAGCTTGGATATTACTGTAATAGAGCTCTGCTCAACTGAAGGTTTTCCCCTCGAAGAGGCCCGTGAAGATTGCTTTCAGAATCAAAGTGTTATTTCTGTTGTTATTCTTATATCATTTCAGTGCTATTGTGGTGATTGTTCTAGTTATATTGTTGTTATTCTACCATTTCTAGCATTTTATTTCTATTGTGCATACTTTTTATATTTGGTATATTACAAGTGGTATCAGAGCACTTTCCTTGGCATAAATTGTGGGTAATTTTTTTTTTCAGGGTAGAGACATATTCCGGCATCTTTAAACCACAAAGATATGTCGTTACATGCATAAACTCATGGTTGAGGGATTCATACACGCAGGAAATAGAAGTGGTTCTTAAATGCACATCTGTTGGCCACCCTTGTAACCTATGTTGGTACCCCTTCGAGTGGTAGTGCATCAGACAACACCTGTGTATAGATCGGCCTAGATTTCCTCAAGCCCTCTTTAGATAAACCGATCAGCCGCCTGACTCCTATAGTGCCACCGAGAATAGCACTCAGGAAGATACTCTCTAGTACCTGGGTAGTCGGGCAGTATGGCTAAGGGTATGGTCTATCCTCCTTAGTTAGTGCCCTAAGATATTGGGTCGAGTACTACTGTTGGACCCCGCACGTATATTAGAGAGCTATAGCACAGGGAAAACCCTTGTCTGTAGAACCCTTGAATACCTAACCCTTGGGGACATAAACATAAACAAATTAAAACAGACAAGATCTATTGCCACGCAACTGTGTTCGAGTTGCCAAGTAACTACACTTTTCTTCCTAGTTAACCATTTGGGCATTTCATCACTTCAGTATTCTTCAGACCAGAGTATAGCTCCACAGGTGTAAATAAAAAAAAAAAAATGTCTAGAAATTTTTTCACCATTATTTGAGACCTATTCCATTGGATTCATCTCTTCACCCTTATCACATTCATACATATCATTTTTCGAAAAAATTATTGACCCCACCTGCCCCTTTTCGGTTCCCTCGTCCTGATGGCCCATACCCATAGCCAAGACTTGGACGCTCGCTTCAACACCTTGCAATCAGGTCTCACTGAGACCCAACAAGAAGTGAAACAACTTAGTGCCAATGTTGTCACCATCAATACAACCATGCAGTCCTCAGTGGAGAAATCAAAGAAGACCTGACCACCCATCTTGAATCTGTCTTTTCATCACTCTGCACCAAGATTCATATTCCTACAGATAACCCTTCCTCTAAATCACCCCCATATACTGAAGGTGAACATTCCTCTCATTCCCATAACTTTCAGCACCATCACTTTCAATGTGACCTATGCCTTGCACGGGTGGATGTGACCAAATTTCATGGCTCGGACCCCACTGGTTGGGTAACCAAAATGGAACATTATTTCTCTTTATATGGCATTACATATGACTTGGCCAAACTCTGGTATGGTGTTCTCCATCTAGATCAAGAACATTGGCAATGGTGGCAATGGAGAAAAACTTCACGTCAAGGATATATTGCTTGGACACACTTTGTGGAAGAGCTTTGTGAATTCTTTGACACTAACACCAACCATTTGGGCCATTTGAAAATTTTGAAACAATCAGAAACAGTGGAAGACTTTATAGTTTCCTTTGAGTGCCTCGTTTTTCGGACAGAGGGCATGTCTGATGCCTTTTCCGAGAGTGTTTTATTAGTGGCCTCAAGGTTGAGATTTGGGCCCATGTCCTCATGGCTCGGCCTCAGAGTTGGGTGGAGGCTACTAAAAGAGCTAAATAGGCACAACATGTTGTATCTTCTCAAAACCGGAAACCCACCTTTATCCCTCGCCCTAAACCAGTAAATCCCACTACTCCCTCCGCTCCACTAAAGATCCAAAAACTGACCAAGGCTGAAATGGCTAAATGCCAGCTCAAAGGCCTTTGTTATAATTGTGATGACAAATATTTCCTGAGCCACAAGTGTAAGGAACAAAATCTTTTTATGGCCATCTCCGAGGATATTTCGAAAGAGGATGTTGAAACTCCCCTTGTGTCTAAGTCACCTGAAACAACTAACATAACCCCTCCCTCAGACCCTCCCGAAGTAGAACCGAACATTTCCCTCAATGCTCTCACTGGCTTCTCCGATCCTCAAACCCTCAAGCTAATCGGTTACATCAAGCATCGGAAGGTCATCATTCTGGTTGATAATGGAAGTACCCATAATTTTATTCATCATCGCATTGCCCAAGAAACTCATTGCTACATCCATGTCGTCTATAATTTCCAATGGTGGCTCCATGAAATGTGGAGGGCATTGTGAAAATGTGTGTCTCCAAATTGGTGACTACCACTTGAAATCTCATATGTTTTCTATCGACATGGGCAATTGTGACATTGTGTTGGGAGCAGACTGGCTAAGGACTTTGGGTCCCATTCTCATGGATTTCAAGGAATTAACCATGCAATTTTACCAAGAGGGCCACCAATATAAGTTCCAAGGCATCACTGTTGGTTCACCTGAGATCATTAGTTCCCATTGCATGGAAAAGATGCTCAAAAAAGGTCATTATGGTGTTATTGCCCAACTCCATGCCATACAAGCAACAGAGACACCCTTGGTGTCGCGTGACCTCTAATCCATCCTTTCTAAACATCAAGGGGTCTTTTCCACTCTCTAGGGACTCCCTCATTCCCGTGGTGTTCATGATCATTCCATTCCCCTTGTACCTGGAATCCTTCTTCCCAATATCTATCTGTATCGTCACCCCTTTTCCCAAAAAAATGAAATTGAGAAAATGGTCTAGGAACTCCTTAATGAAAGCGTTATCTGCCCTAGTACGAGTCCCTACTCTTCTCCTGTGGTCATGGTCCTGAAGAAAGAAGGTTCTTGGTGAATGTGTCCTGACTTCCATGCCCTCAACAAACTTACCATGAAAGACAAATTTCCCGTTCATGTCATTGATGACCTCCTGGATGAATTGAGTGGCGCCCAATTCTTTACTAAACTTGATCTTTGTTCGGGCTACCACCAGATACGTATGAAAGAGGCAGACATTCCCAAGACTACCTTTAGAACTCATGAGGGCCACTATGAGTTTTTGGTCATGCCCTTTGGCTTGTGTAATGCCCCCTCCACCTTCCAAAGCCTCATGAATCATGTCTTCTGTCCTTTTCTATGTCATTTTCTCTTAATTTTCTTTGATGATATGCAAGATTGGCCTCACCCAAATACTCTCAAAATATTGTGTGGATTTCTGGGCTTAACAAGTTATTACCGCAAGTTTGTTAAGAATTATGGAAAGATTGCAACACCTCTCACTGCTCTCCTAAAAAAGAACTCTTTCACTTGGACCCCGGCCATTGCTCAAGCTTTTCAAACCTTGAAGATGTCCATGTGCACCACTCAATTCCTGGCCCTTCCTAATTTAACAAAGACCTTTTTCTTGGAATGTGATGCTTCAGGGAAAGGAATTGGTGTTGTCCTTATGTAAGAGGGTCGGCCTTTGGCCTTCACTAGCAAGAAATTATCTGAAAGAAATCTAGGAAAATCAATATATGAAAAGGAAATGTTGGCTATTATGCATGTCTTTGATCTGTGGCACCCTTATCTATTGAGGCAACGCTTCCAAATTAAGACAGACCATCAAAGCCTCAAGTATTTTATGGATCAACGCATTTTCTCCCCGAAGCAACAAAAATGGGTGACCAAGCTCTTTGGATATGATTATGATATCATTTACAAGAAAGGCAAAGACAATGTGGTTGTGGATGCACTTTCCCAAAAATATGAAAACGAAGGATCCATTTTTTCTCATTCCTTCATTGTACCAGATTGGCTCCAAGTTGTTCGCTAGGAATGGCTACAAGATCCCAAAAGTTCGCATCTGATCCAACAATTGCAGTCCAATGCTCCAGCTTCCCCAAGGTACTCTTGTCTCCATGATGAGCTTCAATACAAAGGTTGTTTGTATTTAAGTAAACAATCAAAGCTTAAATCCACGGTACTTTCTGAGCTTCATGCTACACCCACAGGGGGGCACTCAGGGTTCACCAAAACCTATGACAGGGTCAAGCGTTCTTTTTTTCTGGGATGGTATGAAATACGACATTCGTAATTTTGTCGCTGAATGTGATGTGTGTCAATGCAATAAGGGAGAAACAGTCAAATCTCTGGGCACACTCCAATCGCTTATGATTCCACCTGCTATTTGGAGGGATATCTCTATGGATTTTATTATAGGATTACCCAAATCGGGAAATAAATCAGTCATCATGGTGGTTGTTGATCGCTTTTCCAAGTATGTTCATTTATGCACTCTTCAACACCCGTTTACAGCATCCATGGTGGCTCAAATTTTCATGAATCAAGTCTTCAAGCTTCATGGCATGCCGCACTCTATTGTTTTTTATCGCGACCCAACTTTTACAAGCAATTTTTGGCAAGAATTATTCAAGATACAAGGCACCCAATTGCTTCTCAACACATCTTATCATCCCCAAACTGATGGTCAAACGGAAGTTGTCAACAAGTGTTTGGAAACATATTTGAGGTGTTTTACCTTGGAAAAGAAAAATCAGTGGGCTCAATGGTTACCCCTAGTTGAATGGTGGTACAACACTTCATACCATACAGCTACACACATGACTCCATTTGAAGTAGTATATGGACATAAGCCACCTTCAGTTGTCTCATACCTACCTGGTGTCTCGAAGGTCCAAGCAGTTGACCAAACACTTACAGTTCGAGAGGCTATTCTCCGTACCCTCAAAGAAAATTTGGTCATGGCACAGAATCGCATGAAGCAACAAGCAGATCAAGGTCGCTTTGAATGTCAATTTGCAGAAGGGGGTCAGGTGTTTTTTCAACTGCAACCTTACAAGCAAAATTCCCTCAAGGCCGAGCATTGTCAGAAGCTAGTGTCCAAATTTTATGGTCCTTATATCATTCTCAAGAGTGTGGGACAGGTGCCCTCTCAGTTAGCTTTTCCTAGTCATTCGAAGCTACATCTTTTTTTTCATGTTTCATGCTTAAAGAAGGTGATTGGAACTAAGTGCCAAATTCAAACCAACCTTCCTGAGTTAGCCGAAGAAGGATCCATTTGGCTACAACCACAAGAAGTTTTGGACCAACGTGAGCGCTTCCTACGTCAGAGAACCATCAAGGAAGTGTTAGTCCAGTGGAAAGATACAACTCTAGCAGAAGCCACTTGGGAACCAACTACCATTCTGCAGCAATTTCCACATCTCAAGCCTTAAGGACAAGGTTGTTTTTAAGGGGGAGGACATGTTAGGGTCCTAACCCAAACATAGGTAGAACAATATATTCAGATGTAATAAAGGTCAATATTAATAAGGCCTTGCAATAAAATAGAATAAGTCAAATGTAAGAAGACCTAATAGAAGCTTTCGCTTCTAGAAGGATCTTCCTCTGGATGCTTCTTTTGATAGACATATTTAGTATAAATAGGAGTCGAGGGTATGAGAACCCTAGCTTGGATATTATTGTAATAGAGCTCTGCTCAACTGGAGGTTGCCCCCTTGAAGAGGCCCGTGAACATTTATTTCAGAATCAAATTGATATTTCTGTTGTTATTCTTATATCATTGCAGTGCTATCGTGGTGATTGTTCTGGTTATATTGTTTTTATTCTACCATTTCTAGCATTTTATTTTTGTTATGCATACTTTTTGTATATGGTATATTACACTTTACCTCAATTTGTTATCACCAATGTTATTAGGCATTTGACTAGTTCTATGCCAATGGGTGCCCACTTTGAATCCCCCTAGGTGAGGCACATTATCTACATCGACAAGTAATTTACTAGGGATTCCATCCATGAATGTGGGGAAGGATCCCTTGGGTTTTCTTGCGATATTTTCCTTGGAAAAAAAAATCTTAGAGAAAAATTACTTCAATAGAGTAAACCCATGTTGGGTCTTGCTTGAATTCGCTAGTGGTTGCCCTAGATTCAAAATTTTAATGGATGCATTATCGTACCAAGAGTTAAAGAAGGATATCAATAGCTTGGAATTTTTCTGCCATAATATTAACCTGGCTAGGATGGATTTTTGAAAGTAGTGTATTCACCAAAGGGAAATGCATGAGCTTGAGTTAAGAAGTACATGAGCAAGAAATGTCTATAGGACTAATTGAGTGTTGAAACAAATTAATGTGAATAGGATACTAACAAATGTAATAAATTCGCATACAAGTGAATCAACCAAAAATATATATAATGGATGCATTATCGTACCAGGGGTTAAAGAAGGATATCAATAGCTTGGAATTTTTCTGCCATAATATTAATCTGGCTAGGATGGATTTCTAAAAGTAGTGTATGCACCAAAGGGAAATTCATGATCTTGAGTTAAGAAGTAGATGAGCAAGAAATGTCTATAGGACTAATTGAGTGTTGAAACAGATTAATGTAAATAAGATACCAACAAATGTAAGAAACTCGCATACAAGTGAATCAACCAAAAAATATATATAATGGATGCATTATCGTACCAAGAGTTAAAGAAGGATATCAATAGCTTGGAATTTTTCTGCCATAATATTAACCTAGCTAGGTTGGATTTCTGAAAGTAGTGTATGCACCAAAGGGAAATGTCTAAGCTTGAAGAACTAGATGAGCAAGAAATGTTTGAGTGGTGAAACAGATTAATGTGAATAGGATACCAACAAATGTAATAAACTCGCATAGAAGTGAATCAACCAAAACAAATATACAAGTAGGAAAAAAATTGTGAAAACTATCCATATGTTGTACTCATTTATTTTATTATATATAAAATACAAAACTATGGAAACTATGAACATCCTCTACTCATTTGTCTTATTAGTCCATGTTGAAGGCGTAGAGGGACTATGGCAATCCATAATTCGTTGACTTCATATTAATATGTCCTTTGACTATAAATTTTTGCATCTTCTGTATTGTTCGTACTATAAAAGTAAAAACATTATTTTTTATATAATAAAAAAAAACTTATATGTCATCGTCTCATTGGAGAATATATTGGAGGTCTTATTGCCAGCTTCGTTGTTCCCAACGTTGAAAATTTTTAGATATCCAAAGTTTTGAGCTTAGACGATCTTTTTTAATTTTTATTACATTTTTACTTAAATGTTTACATACCGAAATTTTTGAGCGTCGACGTTGTTTTTTATTAATTTTTTTATTATTATTAGTCCCTGCCGAAGGCGTAGAGGAACTATTTCTATTTGTATTGAAATGTTTACATACCGAAGGTTTAGAGCATTGACACATTTTTTGAGGTGCTTGAATAGGCATGACATATTAAATGTTTGCATAGTGCGAGGTCCTTAAACAAGCCTGACAGCTTAAATGTTTGCATACCATGAGGCCCTTAAACAGCCTGACAACCTTAAATGTTTACCTAAATAGGCTTCTTGGAGTACATTTTTCCTCGAACTTTTCCATACAATGTTGCAGTGAATTTGGAAAATATTATTGTCCACCGCCAGTTGCATAGCCATTGTATGTTTCATACTTCTTCTATGCTTGGAATGCAATTTGGTCATCATTGAAGATACATGCATTGTTTACTGGTTAGGTGGGTGCTTCTTGTTCGTTGGTTCATCGGTTTTTCTTTGTTGTTGTTTAGTTCAACTTTGCATGGTTGAGGACCTGTGCCTGCGGTTGGACCTGTTGGCACTTGCTACTTGTTTTTGTTTATTTCAACTTTGCAAGGTTGGGGTCCTGCATGCATAATTGGAGATGTTTTTTGGACTTTGCGGGGTCCAAGTGTTGCACCCACAATTCGACATGTGCTTCTATCGTTCATTGTTTTGGAGTAAGTTTCGATGCCATAATTTCATTCCTATTCGTTCTTTGTTGTTCATTGTTTGCAGTTTGCAAATAGGAATGTTTGATTATTTATGTTGGCATGCTCGTCATATGTTTCTAGTTCCTTTTGTGCTTAGGTTGCAATTTGGTGATCATTGGAGATACATATGCTGTTTATTGGTTCAGTGGTTGTTTATTGTTCGTTGGCTCGTTAGTTATTGCTTGTTTTTGTTTGGCTCAAGTTTGTGAGTTTGAGGTCTTGGGGCTGCAGTTGGGCATGTTCGTGCTTGCTCATTGGTTTGTTGCTTGTTGTTTTCTTTTGTTTACTTCGGCTTTGCAGGGTTGGAGTCATGCGCTGACAGTTGGACCTGGATTTTTTTTTGCACTTTGTGATGTTCAGGTCCTGCGCCCGCAAGTGGACCTATGGTTCTATCATTTACCATGTCTGGCGAAGTCGAGATCTGGCACCTGTCACATGCCCACCTAACCTGCTCTTACATTTTGCTCCAATTATTTTTCTTACCTCTGGACCATACCTATATGTCTTTGCAAAATGTTCTTGTAGAAGAAAAGGATACTGAAATGGTTCTAGCAAGAGTGGTGTTCCATGGATTGCAAATTGCAGTATTCAGTTTCTCTATTGTTTGGCATGCAACATTGGTAGCATAATGAATGTGTTCTCAAATTTATCACACCATTTACATTTGGACAAAACCATTATCATTCTAGGATACTTCGGTGTTGACATGATGCAAAATAGTGTCATAACAAATAATTGGACAACTACATGTGCAATTACAGTGTCCGTTGTCTTTTTGTTAAGATAAAACATGCGCAAAACACACTTATTAACCATATATGGTGAAATGTGCCCATATCACAATACAACCTCTTTATCATGTACACAGACTGGTGTGACCATGATACAGTTTGTCTTGTACTTGAAATATGGGATGTGCACCAAAGATACTACAAAATTATATTTCTATGTCTCAAATCATATCTAGATACATTGCTGCAGAAAACTAAAATCATTCAGCTATGGCCATGCAATTTCTTAATATTTTATGGCTTGTAATATATTTTTTGCAGGAAATGTTTTTATATAATTACAACCATGGATGGAGAAAAGCAAAGGTTCATGTTTCTAACTAACTTTTATTCTATTTGTTGATTCTCATTTAGTGTATGTACATATTAATTGTTCTCCCCTGCATACCAGTTTCCAATCATGTTCATTGTATTTTGTGCATTCCCACATTGAAACAAACAGAATAGCTAGAGAAAACGAAGGAGTCTTTACTGCAAGTATAGAAGAGGAGATACAAAGGTACATGCCTTTATTGTTATTTCATATTCCATTGTTTTGTATTTCATTTATTGTCTGTATATGTGTTTACCTAATTTATTGTATGTAGATATTATGTATATTCCTACATAATAACTTATCTTCATGTCCTTTGTATTTTCTGTGTCGCTACATTGAAATAAATCGAACTCTATTTTTTGTTTTTTACATGTCTTCCTGCATACCAACTTCCTTAATGTCCATTGTATTTTTCGACATTGCTCCATTTAAACAAACAGAGTGGCTAGAGAAGACGATGGGTTGTTTGCAACGAATGTAGAGCAGGAGTTGCAAAGGTGCATACCTCTACTCTTATTTCATATTCCATTGTTTAGTATTTCATTTATTGTCTGTATATTTGTTCTACTGCTTTGCACCTATTTTACTGTATGTAGATACTACGTATCTTTCTACATAGTAACTTATCCTCGTGTGAATTGTATTCTCTTTGTTGCTACATTGAAATAAATAGAACTATATTTCTTTCTTTTACATGTCTTTTTGCATACTAACTTACCTTCATGTCCACTGTATGTTCAGTGTTGCTACATTGAAAGAAAGAGATTGGTTGGACAAGAAGATGAATTCTTATCTGCCACAGTAGAGGGGGTTGAAGTACAATCTTCGAAAAGGTATAGCAATTGTGCTAGTAAATCAAACACACAAAACGAGTGGATGCATATAATATTGGACTAGAAAACGATGATTTGGAAACAATGGGCCTTTTTTGAGACTTCCCTCTTCCAAACATTGCCCTCCCCATTTCTAATTTTCCCACTTTCTATTATCCCTTTTTTTCCCCCTTCTATACTTAACCGAAGTCCCCTTCATTTTTCTCATCTACTTTCTCTTTCTGGTTGCTTTTCTTAGTCGTCTTTTCGAAAATGTCTAGGTACGTGGGTTGGCAGACTCATGGGTTCACATTTATACTCATGCTTCTATATCACAACTCCGACCGACTGTTTCATCATTCCATACTTAGCCACTTTTTCGATCGCGAGTTCCCGGGCTGGTGGGTTCAAGGTTGCGCCTCTAGCTTCAAAGGTTCCATGATATACAGATTGGTCGTCAAACCCCTCCATCATGCTCTATTTCTTGTTACACATTTTTGCAGTCAAAAAATCTGAGGCATACAATTTGACCATTGGGTCCTCATGTTTCCTGAGTATCCCTTGACACCCTATTTCGTATTCCATCTCCTTTGACTCTGTATGTGACATTCAGAACAATTATGGACAATATAAAATGCACATGCATATTTAGTCCTTCTGATGTTCATCTACACATGCTTGCATTAGAAAAAGTTGGACTAGTGACATGACCATGAGCAGTCAATCATCGCAAACATCAATAGACCGACAAGGCCAAAGGTAATGATGGATACATTGTGTTCCTCATATGTCTACCAAAAAAATATCCTCGACTATTTATTCATCTATGCCATGGTAAATATGTTGATGTCATCTACAACACATACTTTGCAGCTCAGAAGAAGTATCAACGAGTGCAAGTGAGACGTCGAACATAGCGCAAGTTCCGCAGACTAAGAGGTCTAGATGCAAAACTCTAGCTCCATATTTCATCCAAGTTGTGCGTCTACTTGTACATTTATGCCAGGAAAAAAGAAAAAATAAATAATGCAGACTACCATTCACATCACTTTTCCTGTTAAAAAAATATCACCAGGTCTAAACTTATAACACCAAAAATTCATCTGGATTATTTTCGGCATGAAATGAGATCGGAGATATAATAAAGAAATGCACAGAGATATCGCAGATATTCAATAATATAACAGAAATGTATCGGGGATGCAACCATAAACACAAATATATAGTAATACACAATTTCTATTCATGAAAGAAATGTACAGAGACTGTAAAAATACAGAGTGAAAGACTCGCTAGAATGGTGGCAGCATATCTCTGAGAAGAGATGTGACGGCTACTCGCATTCGCAAGAAGATGATCACAATGAGGCTATGAAGGACCTTTTACAATAAACGGGAATTCCAAAAGTCCTAAACATCCAAAAACCTAACCCTAGGAGATGAAGCGCCAAAAGTCATGTGGGCCCCGTTTGGGTAAGTGAGTACATCAACTTCCTGGGGTCGTAACTTTTGCATACGATCTCTGTTTTAGGTGTGTGATAGCTCGTTGGAAAGGTATCGTAGAGGAGATTAATTTTGGGGGCTCAACCATGCCTTTGGCTATCATTTATAACCTTGATATCGAAAAACCTTTATTTGGGCCCTCAAAATGGCCCCGGAAGTTAAAACCTGCTAAAAATAGTAAATTGCCAAAATTGCCAAAAACATGTTTTGGGCCAGTTGAAGAAGGTGGGTGGCCATCGATATCCAGCTGGATCAATCCTCCCTCCTTAGGAAGAAATGGTCTCCATTGCATTGAGTTCCCGAGGGAGAGGGGAAAGCAATTGCTGAATCTGAATCTTGGTGATCTGCTTGCCTTGTTGGAGATGTGGCGTTGCTTAGCTTGTTGAAGGCTATCACGAACCTTTGGCTGGAAGGGTTGGACCTTTTTAACCAATATGGCTACATGAGATGATTGTGTGTAGAAGGTATCTTTTCACTTTGCTGCAACCTTGTCGACCTGCTTTTGTTGGATAGAAGGTGCTTGGGCCGAAGCTGTGGTGGTTGCAGTATCCTTTTGTTCACCCTTTGAACAGATTGTGGAGAAGATGAATTTTGTAGTATGAGATACTACCTTGCGGCACTGTTTAGGTGGGGCAGTATTTGGAACTACCTCTGGTATCCTGTAGAGATGACCCCCCAGAGTAATA
>ML806046.1:14694-39193 GCA_009831015.1 Picea engelmannii | reverse complement strand
ATGCTATTGGGAGGCGTTGAAGGATGTGGGAAAAATTCTCCATCATTTCATCCCTCTGTCGCGTGAGAGCTTGCTCAAGCAACAGACTGATAGGATCATCTGCTCCATCATTTTTCTTTTCTTCCGCCATTGAGTGTTTCTTGGGTGTGTGAGAGAGATTGTCCTCAAGAGAGACAAGCTCGAGACCCAACTTGCTATACTTGGACCTCGTCAGGGACATGCACTAAAAAACGATCAAGAGCACCCTGCTCTGATACCACTGATCCGGATTATTTTTGGCATGAAATGAGATCGAAGATATAATAAAGAAATGCACAGAGATATCGCAGGTATTCAATAATATAAAAGAAATGTATCGAGGATGCAACCATAAACACAAATATACAGTAATACACAATTTCTATTAATGAAAGAAATGTACAGAGACTGTAAAAATACAGAGTGAAAGACTCGCTAGAATGGTGGCAGCTTATCTCTGAGAAGAGATGTGACGGCTACTCGCATTCGCAAGAAGATGATCACAATGAGGCTCTGAAGGACCTTTTACAATAAACGAGAATTCCAAAAGTCCTAAACATCCAAAAACCTAACCCTAGGAGATGAAGTGCCAAAAGTCATGTGGGCCCCGTTTGGGTAAGTGAGTAAATCAACTTCCCGGGGTTGTAACTTTTGCATACGATCTTTGTTTTAGGCGTGTGATAGCTCGTTGGAAAGGTATCATCGAGGAGATTCATTTTGGGGGCTCAATCAGGCCTTCGGCTATCATTGACAACCTTGATCTTTAAAAACCTTCATTTGGGCCCTCAAAATGGCCCCGGAAGTTAAAACCTGCTAAAAATAGTAAATTGCCAAAATTGCCAAAAACATGTTTTGGGCCAGTTGGAGAAGGTGGGTGGCCACCGATATCCAGTTGGATCAAAAATACTGTCAATAGAGGGCCTGAACAGCCGTCGAACTAGACAAGTGTTTGTCAAGGACATAATGTTCATCTATAGCACCTACTTGGACAAGGAAAACAAAACTAGATCCATTATGTGTGCTGACATGACAGACAACGAAGCCCTAATGATAGTCACATTGACTATTCCCACACAACTTGTCCAAAAACATGCAGAAAAGATATTTCCGGGTAATGGGATATCCATTACAAATTTTAATATACTGCCCAAAATAGTATATGACCGTGGTGATTATGATTGGATTATATCGCTCAACGAAACAAGTATTGTGGAAAAAAATACCACTGTTCGTTTAGAATATCATTTCGTCCCTGACACAACTATTAGCCAACTTGCACCGAGCAATGACACTTGCCCAATCGAAACCATTGGTGCAGTTGTCACACTTGCGAGAAAACTTGGCTCGCAACACATTCTCCATATAAAATATGGAGAGTCGGACAATGACAAGGCAATGGTATTGTTCTCCATATCCAATTATGTCCTTTACTTTCACATGACCATGTATCTTGGTTATGTTACACAACTATTGCACTATTCCATGTTGCATATGCAATTGTTCGACACCTATTCAAATTTGTTTTCCTCAATGGAACAACAATTGCATAAAGGGCGATTTCCACTTGTGCTCTTCAAAAATATAACAAAGAAAAGAGATGTTAAAGAAAGGATGTTTCGCACAACCCAAGCAACATTTGTAACAGAATTGCGAACAGACATAGTACAGGATCTCAAGAAACTAACTAGCTCTACAACTGTTGTGTGTATACATCTACAATTTCATCCTCACTATGCTCATACAAATTTCCTTCACCAATTTTCTGCAGTTTTTTTTTTGTGTGTGTAGTTGTATATTATATTGTTCAATATATTAACTGTTATGCTCACGTGCCCAAGTTGAGGGTGTTTTGGTTGAAGCAAATGCATACTCGACCCCCTTCGAGCCTGTATGTTCCAAATGCAACTCTCCTGCTTATGCTTCTTCTTTCATAAATGATGATACAATTGATTGTCTACGATGCAGTAAAAAATGCGCTTACATATATAGACATTGCCTCAATGTTTCCATCTGAAACATGGGAAACACAATCGTACATTGTACAATTAGACAACCTATGTTACAAGATGTGCTTCCTGGGTTAGCAGAATTTCCATATGAAAAATATCTACAGAAAAAGGAAAACAATATCTACATGTTGCGTGACTTTTGGATACATTGCAAATTTACCTTAAATGAGGACAATGCAATATTTCATATCGGCTGAAATAAAAGAAAAAAAAAATCATATCAAGCCTTGGCAGGAAACGAAAAAATCTCATGTGTGTTTGTGATTTTTCTTCAATACCCAAATGAATGTCTGTCGGACTCGATTTATTTGGAGTTTACATCTATGGCTGTAAAATTTTCTTTCCAGATATTTTGTCTCTTTTTGTGCACTTGAAAAACAAGGAGAATCTAACTACAAATCAAATCGTTGTTGTTATTTTGATGTTTTTTTGCATCTCCTAGTAGCAATTTTGCATATTTGTTGGGGTGTCCACATGAAAAAAAGATGGTGGCTAGCTGTGGATTTGTTGGAGGAGTCTGCACCTTTTCGAATAGCCAAATTGGAAAATGTTTTCCAACTATATAGCCATGCCAGGATTTCTGCATTTTTTGGGTACCCAAATAAAAAAGAAGATGATCTCCAACTATACACTTATGGTATGATATCTGCATTTTCTCGATGCCCTAATTGAAAAAAAAAGGCTCAATATGGATTGAAGCATGAGCTTGAGATCTTCAGAACTCGCTGTAGAGATTGAGAGTTCGGGCATTGGAATTCATACAGGCAGGTGCATTTATTGTTGATGTACAAGCACGTAATATTGTTCAGTCTAGAAATGGGAAGCACGAGGACAAACCCCATACAAAGTATCCAACTGTGAATAAATCAGGCCCATATTTTGAACCGTCTAAATGGCTTGGTCCTCTGGGCAGAACCATCAGGCATTTCCACTAATATTGGAAATTTGGCATTGTTAAAAATGGTAGTGATAGAAAATGGCACTGTCAAAAGAAAATGTCCATAGTGATCTTGCTTCATGGTAAAATAGTAATCAACAAGTTCTTGTTCCCCATTTGGGGGTTTGGTTATAGTTGGGATACAATGGCAAAGCTCTGTTGGTTTTGTGTTGTCTTGTGTTTGGCAGAATTTTGTTCATATCTCATGGACCCAGTTATTTTCTAATGGGAAAATATACCAGATGTAAGAGAAAACCAATGCCACGTGTGTTTTTTTATATCTATCAAATTGTGTGATGCATAGGTTGATGTGTACTGCTCTATGGACACTTGTGAGATCTCACTTGGCACCTTTTGTGTTCATGTGTTTCCCTATGCCTCGACTTTCAATACATTTGGTGTTTACTTTGCTCTCTGCTTTCCCTTTTTGGTTACTTAGTCATTTTTCAGAAAATGTCTAGGTGCAGGGGTTGGCGGATTCACATCTTCATAATTCCATTGATACTTTTATATCATGAGTCTGATCGATCGATTCCCCATTTCATATTCAACAAACATTTTAGATGGCGGGTTCCCAGGTAGGCAAGCTTAACATTGCGTTTCCATTGTTTCGTCACCTGCAAACAGCACCCGGACTTCCCTGATCAACAAATTGGCAACCAAATTCCCCTTTCTTTTTTCTCGTTTGCTTTCCCTTTTTGGTTACTTAGTCATTTTTCTGAATGTGTCATTTTTCTAAATGTCTCATGCTTTTATATACAGCACCCGAAGTTCCATAATATATAAATTGATTGTCGAAGTCCGTTGAAGTCCCATGTTCCGTGTCACACATTTTGCAATCAAAATTTGGGATACATACAATTTGACCTTCGGGCCCTCACGTGTCCTGAGTAGAACTTGTGGCCATGTTTTCAAGCCCGTCAATATTTCTTGTTCTAAGTATGTCTCATGCTTTTATATCATGAGTCTAACCAACCGCTTACCCATTGCATACTTGGCCACTATTACCATTGTCGGTTCCTAGCCAGGCTTGCTCAACATTACGCATCCATTTTTCTGCTACCTACAAACAACACTCAAAATTTCGCGATATACAAATTGACCACCAAAATCCTTTATTGTGCCATGTTCTGTGTTACACATTTTGCACTTAAAATTTCAGAGACATACATTTTGACCATCGGCCCCTCACGTCTCCTGAGTAGAACTTGTGGCCCTGTTTTCAAGCCCATCAATATTCCCTGTTCCGAGTATGTCTCATGCTTTTATATCACGAGTTTGACCAACCGCTTACCCATTCCATACTTGGACACTATTACCATCGTCAGCTCCTAGCCAAGCTTGCTCAACATTGTACTTCCATTGTTCCGCTACCTACAAACAACACCTGAAATTCCGCGATATACAAATTGAACATCAAAATCCATCATTGTGCCCTATTCTGTGTTACACATTTTGCAGTCAAAATTTCGGAGACATACAATTTGACCATCATCCCCTCGAGTCTCTTGAGTATAACTTGTGACCCTGTTTGAAGCCCGACTGACCTCTTTCCATACTTGGCCATTTCTTGGAATCTCTTTCGCGGGTTGGCAGGTGGACGAAATGTGAAATTCTTAATCGCTCTTTGCCATCCCCGCCACCTTCGCATTTCTTTCTAGATATGCAATTATTAAGCTTTAATGTTAATAGCTCATCATGTAGGAACCATTAATATTGTCATTAATGTCTGAAAGGTTGGAGAAGATTTTCCATTAATAGGAATTAAACCAATATTTGCAGAGAGTTGTGTTATCCTTTCCAAGTATTCATTTCAAGCATCATGCAATATCTTTCGTGCGTCGTCTGGTTGGCGCCTTTACAAAATCTCTAATCCTTAATCGCTTTTCTCTGTCATCACCACCTTCGCACTTTCTTCTAAATATGTAATTAGTAATATTTAATGGTAACAACTCATTACGCACAAACCGTGGAGATTGTCATTGATCAGCAAAAGGCTCGAGGAGATATTCCATTGATACACATTAAACCAATATTTGCAGAGGGTTATATTATCCCTTCCGAATTTTCATTTCAAACATCATCTGGAGAAAACGGAAATTCTCATTAACTTATGGCAGTGGTTTTGTCCAGATACAGTAAACACCTTTGGGCATGATGAATAGAGGTTCCAATACTCTAGGGAATATTCTTACTACTCATCTCCCTCTGCCCAAGAGAAAAAAGGGAGATGGTCCCTTGGTGCACCAAGAGATATATTTCAAGCCAAAGAATTCCAAGGAAACCCTAGCTGCTCAGATATCCTACCTGCCTGCATTGATGGCTAGCGTAGAGGTTGATGCAGTCGATTTCGAGCCGGGAGAAGATGGTCTGATGGATGATGATACAGAAATGGATGATGACAATGCAGACGTTGTCCCCACTCGTGCGTCCAAATTGAAATCAACCATAATGGGGGCACTTCCCGGCTCGACAATGGTGGCCCTAACAAGACAAAAAGAAGGGGTTTCATAAAATAAACCGACGTTGAATGCAATAGATGATTTTTAGCTCGAGAGTAGGAATTCTAGAGGTCCAAATTAGTCTGTTCTAGGTAGAAGTCTTTCACTATAAGTAAATGGTCTCTTGATGATCCCAGAGATATATTTCAAGCCAAATAATTATTCAATTGCAGGACCACTCTCATGTTCTCTGGATATGAAATTAACATCTTAGGGGATGAGGAACATAACTCCCACTGGTGCAAGGCATATTCCTACTACTCATCTCCTTCCGCCCAGAATGGACTAATTTGGGCCTTTGGAATTGCTCGTGTAGCCTGTGTCCCTAAAGTCTTCGACCGTGAGGAGGTGGACTCTTGGTGTGTCCTAACTTTCAATTTTGGTCTCTTTTGCTTGCCCTACAACATTTTTCATCTTCTTCCTCATGGGAAGCTTGTGAGAACTATCAATTTTACCCCGAGGATGGGTTCCTATTTTCTCCTGCATTTGAAAAATTCTGGGTTGTTTTCTTGTTGGGGTGCAACATTGGAGCGATGTTGCGAGATGTCGCGCTCTTCGCAATGGCAGCCGCGGATTGGAAACTCTTCTCATTGGGGCCTTTTTCCTGTTATTTTTACAATTGAGTGGTGTCTTGCAATGTCTCCAGGTCGCCAGCGTCAAGAGCAAGAGTGTGATTCACCTGCTTCAAGCCAAGGAATTATTCCACTGCAGAACCACTCTCTTGTTTCTTTGTCTCCTCAGGTCTTCCACAAGATATTGATATTGCGGCAGCAAACATTGACCTTTAGAGGAGAATACTACAAGGATTTCCTAAAAAAAAGCATGATAATGAGTTTTGTATGCATGTTAAAGAGCATCTCGATGGATCTTGCATGTTGCAGATCATGTACTTTTGTTTATGACAAATATGTTCAATGTTTTGGTGCAAAGAACTCAGTCCAATTTCTATGGATAGATACACACTGCCCAATATATTTTTTTTATGGATTTACTATTAAAAATTTTGCCTTGGAATCTTGGTTGTTGCTTCTTGTTGAATTTAACACTTCTTCTCATTGGCATGGTTCAATAGTCTCATAGTTCTTGAATATTGTATTGGCTAACGTAATTGATCTAATATGGAGCATTTAACAATTATATGAGAATGCATTGTGTCTATCCCATCAGTATTTTATGGAAACAAAAATGAATTTCAGATAGTTTCAAACCAACATTCAATTCTATTTGTAATGCTGATAGAACATAGCAAGACCAAATCACGATGCAGTAGTTGGGGCCCCGCCCTAGAAATTTTGTTTTCATCTCGGCCTTGCTAAGAAAACGATTTCTTATTTCCCTTTCGCTTCCTTGATTCCCTTACCCCAAAAGGGAACATTTTATTACTTGTCCATCACCTAGCCTCTATTTGAGCACTTTTTACTTTATTAGTGAAATTACCAAATTCCTTGTTTGCGAATAAAAATAAAATAAAATTGATCTATGGTGGTTGTAGTCAAATGGGACTATGAAATCAACTACAATATTAAAATTGAAGATCATCATTATTGTTTCTAGACATGCAATTATTAAGCTTTAATGCTAACAACCCATCATGCAAGAAGTTAATACTTAAGTTAATATGTCAAAGTCATGGAAGAATGTATCAAGAACACAATTACTCCCACAAGTTGCAATAAAAACTAATCTTCAACAAAGCATTTGCTCACACCCTTTTTAATGGTACAAGCACAATAGAAAATGAGTAAGTGGATAAATATTGGACTAGAAAATGATGGTTTTGCAACAATGGGGCTTGTTTGAGACCAATTCCCGCTTACGAAAATTTCCTTCCACTTTTCTATTTTCCCACTCTTTTATCCCCTTTTTTTCCTTCTTTTATACTTAACCAAATTCCCCTCTAGTTTCTCTTTCTGGTTACTTAGTCGTTTTTTCCAAAAATGTCTTGTTGCGCGGGTTGGCGGATTCACGGGTTCACATTTTTATTCATGCTTTTATATCATGATTCTGACTGAGCGCTTCACCTTTCCATACCTAGCCAATTTTTTGATCACGGGTTCCCGCCCATGCGGTCTCTAAATTGCACTTCCATTTTTTCGTGACCTGCAAACAACACTCTGGCTTCTACGATATGCGAATTTACTTCCAGACTCCCACATCATCCCCTCTTCTGTGTTACATATTTTGCACTGAAATGTTCCGATACATACAATTTGATCGTCGAGGCCTCACGTCTCCTCGGGAACCCTTGTCACCCTATTTTCAAGCTCGTCCAACCACTTTCCACACTTTGCCATTTCTTGGAATCTCTTTTACGAATCGTCGGGTTGGCAGGTTCAAGAAATTTCCAATTTCTAGTCGTTGTTTCCTGTGCCCGCCACCTTCAGACTTCTTTCCAAGTATATGCAATAAGTATACAAATTCTTCAAAAACATAGAGAAAATATCTTTCCAGGAAATGGAATATCTGTTATAGATTTGAATATATTGGCTCTTCTTTTCCCTCTTCTATACTTAACCAAATTATCGCTTCTTTTTCCCCTCTACTTTCGCGTTCTGGTTACTTAGTAGTTTTTTTGAAAATGTCTAACTGTGTGGGTTGGAGGACTAATGGATTCACATTTGCACTCATGCTTTTATATCGCGACTCCGACTGACCACTTCCCATTCCATGCCTAGCCACTTTTCAGATTGCAGATTCTCGGGAAGGTAGGCTGTAGATTGCACTTCCATTGTTTCGTGACCTGCAAACAGCACCCGGACCTCTGCGATATACAAATTTACTGTCGGACTCCCACATCATACCCTCTTTCGTGATACATAGTTTTGACACAAAATTTCGTAGACCTGCAATTTGAACTTCGGGTCCTCACGTCTCCTGGGGAACTATTGTCACCCTATTTTGAATATCATGCGTCCGCTTTCCATACTTTGGCATTTCTTGGAATCTCTTTTGCGCCTTCAATTCCTAATCATTGTTTCTTGTGCCTACCACCTTCGCACTTCTTTCCAAGTATACAATAACTGAGGTTTAATGCTAACAACTCACCATGCCTCGAGGAGACAGTCATACTAACTGTCCCTAGACAACTTGTCCAGAAACATGCAAAAAATATCATGCCAGGTAATGGGATATATATTACAAATATTAATATATTAGTGAAACGAGTCCCACAGACCGTTTCCCTATTCCATACTTACTGACTTTTTTGCTTGTGGGTTCCCGGACAGTCAGACTGCACTTCCAATGTTCCTTGACCTGCAAACAGCACCACGGTTCCACGATATACAAATTGACTTCTGGACTCCCACATCAACCCCTCTTCCATGTTACACAGTTTGCACTCAAAAGTTCTGATACATACAATTTGACCGTCGGGGCCTCATGTCTCCTCGGGAACCCTTGTCAACCTATTTTGAAGCTCGTCCGACCACTTTCCACACTTGGCCATTTCTTGTAATCTCTTTCGTGGATCGTCGCATTGGCAGATTCAGGCAATTTCCAATTCATGTTCGTTTTTTCATGTGCCCAACACCTTCACACTTATTTCCAAGTATATGCAATAAGTATACAACTTCTCCATAAACATGCAGAAAAGATATTGCCAGGAAATGGGATATCTATTATAGATTTGAATATATTAGCCCTTCTTTTCCCTCTTCTATACTTAACCAAATTCTCGTTTCTCTTTCTCTTGTACTTTCTCTTTCTCGTTACTTAGTCATTTTCTGAAAATTTCTAGCTGTGCGGGTTGGCGGACTCACGGGTTCACATTTTCACTCGTGTTTTTATATCGCAACTCCGACCAACCGCTTCCCCATTCCATGCATAGCCACTTCTCCGACAGCAGATTCCTTGGTAGGTAGGCTCTAGATTGCACTTCCATTGTTCTATGGCCTGCAAACAACACCCTGACTTCCGCGATATACAAATTTAGAACAGAACTCTCACATCATACCCTTTTACATGTTACACAGTTTGTACTCAAAAAAATTTAGACCTGCAATCTGACCGTCGAGTCCTCACATCTCTTGTGGAACTATTGTCATCCCATTTTGAATCCCGTCCATCCACTTTGCATACTTCGCCATTTTTGAATCTCTTTCGTGGATCGTCGGGTTGGCAGGTTCATGAAATATTCAATTCCTAATTGTTGTTTCCTGTGCCCGTCACCTTCACACTTCTTTCCAAGTATGCAATAACTAAGGTTTAATGCTGACAACTCATCATGCCTCGAGGATACCGTCATAATAATTGTCCCTACACAACTTGTCCAGAAACATGCGGAAAATATCTTGTCGTGTAATGGGATATCTATTACAAATATCAATATATTAGTGAAAACGAATTCCACCGACCATTTCCCTATTCCATACTTACCGACTTTTTTGCTTGCGGGTTCCCAGATAGGCGGGTTCAAGATTTCCCTTGCATTGTTTTGCGACCTGCAAATAGCACCAAAAATTCCGCGATATACATGCAGAAAAAATATTTCTAGCTAATGGGATATCTATTACAAATTTCAATATATTAGCGAAAATGAGTCCAACCGACCATTTCCCTATTCCATATTTAGCCACTTTTTCGATTGCGGGTTCCCAGACATGCGGGCTCAAGATTTCCCTTCCATTTTTCTGCGACCTGCAAACAACACTCGGAATTCCACAAATATACAAACCGACCGTTGGACTGCCACATCATGCACTCTTCCCTTTTACGCGTTTTGCAGTCAAAAAATCCGAGACATATAATTTGACCGTCGAGCCCTCACCTCTCCTGAGAATCCCCTATAACCCTATTTTGAAACTCGTCCGACCGCTTTTCATACTTGGCCATTCCTTACTTGCTCTTCCCCGTCCCCGTCACCTTCACACTTATTTATAATAAAAAATTGTTTATAAAAACATTAATATATATGTGTGTGTGTGTGTTATAAAGACATATAATTTGACCGTCGGGCGCTCACCTCTCCTTTGTATCCCTTTCATCCCTACTTTCAAGCCCGTCCAACCGCTTTTCATACTTATGTATATATAAAAGAGTCTTATTTATAATAAAAAAAATTGTTTATAAAAACATATATATATATATATATATATATATAAGGTCTTATTTATAAGTATGCAATTAGCAAGATTTAATGCTAAACCAAGATTTGAGGAGATCTCCCATTAATACGCATTAAACCAAGATTTCTGGAGGGTTATATTATCCCATTCGAGTGTTAATTTCAAACATCATGGAATGTCGTTCATGCATCGTCGTGTTGGCCCATTCATGAAATCTTCAATCCTTAATTCTGAAAACGAGTCTGACCGACCTTTTCCCTATTCCATACTTAGCCACTTTCCTAGAATTCTGCAAATATACAAACCGACCGCTGAATTGACCCATCATGTGGTCTTTCATTTTACACGTTTTGCAGTCAAAAATTCTGAGACATACAATTTGAGTGTCAAACACTCACCTCTACTGAATATCCCATGTAACCCTATTTTGAAGCCCGCCCTATAGCTTTTCATACTTGGCCATTCCTTACTTTCCCTTCCCCATCTCTGTCACCTTCACACTTGTTTATAATAAAAAATTGTTTATATATATATATATATATATATATATATATATATATATATATATATATATATATATANTAACAACTCATCATGCAAGCACTGTATAGATTGTCATTGATGAGCGAAAGGCTCGAGGAGATCTCCCATTAATACGCATTAAATCAAGATTTGTAGAGGGTTATATTATGCCTTCCAATTGTTAATTTCAAACATCATGGAATGTCGTTCGCACATCGTCGAGTTGGCGCGTTCATGAAACCTCCAATCCTTAATTGCTCTTTGTCGTACCTACCACCTCCGCACTTCTAAGCATGCAATCAGTAAGCTTTACTGCTAACATCTCATAATGCACCACCCATAGAGATTGTCATTAATCAACGAAAGGCTTGAGGGGATTTCCCATTCACATGCATTGAACCAACATTTATGGAGGGTTATATTATCCCCTCCAACTATTCATTTCAAGCATCATCTAGAGCAAACAGACGCTCTCATAAACTTATGGAACCAGCTAGACAACAGTTCTGTGGTGATACAGTGAACATCTTCGGGCGCGAGGACCAGAACTTCCAGTGGTCTAGGGCATATTGATCTGGATTTTATGAGCAAAACGAAATGAATACATATTATTAACAGGTTCTTAACACAAAATAACGGAGATACAGTAAAACTGGTTTTCTATTCAATAACGAAATAAGCTGAAACTGTAAAATGCAATGGAAACAAGCTTGCTGGAATGGTGGCGGCTTATCTCTGAGAAGATATATGACGGTTGCGCGCATTCGCAAGAAGAATATTACAATGAGGCTCTGAAGGAATTTTTACAATAAACAAGAATGCCAAAAACCCTAGACATCCAAAAACCTAACCCTGGGAGATGAAGTGCCAAAAGTCATGTGGGCCTTGTTTGGGTAAGTTAGTACATCAACTTCTCGGGGTCGTAACTTTTGCATACGACTCCGTTTTAGGCGTGTGACAGCCCGTTGGAAAGGTATCATCGAGGAGATTCATTTTGGGGTCTCAATCATGCATTTGGCTATAATTAAGGAGGTCAATCCTGAAAAACCTTCATTTAGGCCCTCAAAATGGCCCGGGAAGTTAAAACTGCTAAAAATAGTAAATTGCCAAAATTGTCAGAAAACTATTTTGAGCCAGTTGAAAAAGGTGGGTGGCCATCGATATTCATCTGGATCAATCCTCCCTCCTTAGGAAGCAACGGTATCCATTGTGTTGAGGTCCCCCATCATATGAGGAAATTTCTGTTGAATTTGGCCTCAGGTGAGTCACTTGCCTTGGTGCAGGAGATGCCCTGCTTTTACGACTCGATAAAGCTGGATCCTTTGTTGTCGAGTGCCCTTGATCTGTGTGTCCACAATATGATCATTCGATGCATGTTGTATGCAATCAAGTTTGACCTCTATTGGTGTCAGTTGTTCTGCTACTTTGGAGGTGTCTAATAATGGTGGGAAATAAGGGTGAAGGAGATGCACGTTGAACACTGGGTGCAGGCCAAGGAAGGGAGAAATGTTGAGCTCAAAAGCATTGTCCCCCACTGCCTTGGTGATAGTGTATAGCCCATAATGGAGTGGGAAAATCTTCCAATGGGGTCCTGTAAGGAGTTCTTTCTGCAAATGCAACCAAACTTTGTCGCTAACCTAAAACTTATGTGGCACTCGATGTTGATCATGGTGTTGTTTATACTTGTCATTGGACTTTTGTAGGATATCTTGAACCTATTGGTGGATGTGTTGGATCCGCTCAATGAGCCAAGTAGCTTTGTCAGCGTCAGTTGGAGCAGGAGATGATTCGATCGAGGTGACTACAAGGGGAAGTGCAACATCTATGGGACCCAATGGTTAGAATCCCAACCCCACCTGAAAGGGGCTACGGTCGGTTGAGCTATGCAGGGCTAGGTTGTAGCTATGTTGGACATAGGGAAGGCTCTCATCCCATGTACGAGGGTGCTTTGAATTATACATGCGAAGGATATGCACAATCACTCAATTTACAACCTCGGTTTTGCCATCTATCTGGGGGTGGAAGGTTGTGGATTTGGTTAGCTTGGTGTCCAGAAGTTACCAGAGGCTCGACCAGAATGTGTTGAGAAATTGACTATCTCGATCTGAGATAATGGTTTGTGGGATTCCAAAATGTACCCAAACTCATTCAAAGAAGAGATTGGCAGTGGCCTCTGTTGTGATGCTCTTCTTGCAGGGAACCAGAATCCCCATCTTAGAAAAGCAATCAACAACCACAAAAACACAATCATTTCCCCGCTTGGTGGACGGGAGGCCTGACATGTAGTCCATTGAGATGGATTCCCATGGTCTATCTGGAGTAGGAAGAGGGGTGTACAAGCCCTATTTCTTAGTGGTCGGTTTGGCAATAGAACAGGCAATGCAGGACCTGATATACTTGTTGACCTCATGTCGAAGTTTTGGCCAGTAGAAATGTTTTTGTAGCATCACCACTGTCTTTTCAACGCTGAAGTGTCCTGCCTCCCGACTGTAGTGGGATTCCCACATCAACTTCGCTCTCTCACTCGATGGAACAAAGATATGGCCCAGACGACACAACAACCCATCTTGAAGATGGAAATTATCGACAACTACGTTTTCACCCAACATTTGGTAGGTGGTGGTGAAGTCAAGGTCTGTCTCATAGATTTGGGGACATCTAGATGTCTCATGGCCGCAAGAGTCTAGCACCGTGGTGAGTGTCGCGACTGGCGTTCTGCTCAGGCAATCAGCGACGCGATTGGTGCTTCATGTTTTATACTTGATGTTGAGGTGGAATTGTTGCAAGTATGTGGACCACTTTCGATGGTGGTCATTCTTCAATTTTCCTTGTGTTTGCATGAACTGCAGTGGCTTATGATCAGTGTGGATGACTGTATCCTTCCCAAGAATGTAATGTCTCCACTAGCGGCAGGCTTGTACAATGGAGTACATTTCCTTGTTGTAAGTAGGGTACTTATGGATATTATCTGACAGTGTCTCACTATCATAGGCCACGGGGTGGCCGTGCTGAGTGAGAACGACACCCACAACATAGTTTGAAGCATCTATCTCAATTTCAAAGGGATGTTGCAGGTTTCGTAGTGAAAGTACTAGGGCTGAGCACAAGCGCTGCTTCAAATCATTGAATGCTTGTTGTTGGGGCCGGCCCCATGTAAATTTTTCCTTACCACCACCCCTGTTTATTTGGCTGAGGGCCCATGCAATATGGGAGAATCCCAACATGAACCTGTGGTAGAAATTGGCAAGGCCCAAGAAGCTCTGAAGCTCAGTGAGTGTTGTTGGGGCTGGTCAGTCACAGATGACTTGGATCTTGGTTGGATCCACATGTACGCCATGCTGATCAATAATGTATCTCGGGTGATAGACCATGTCCATGCCGAAGGAGAATTTTTCCAAGTTGGTGTATAGCTTGTGTTGCATCAGGGTGTGCAGAACCTATTGAATATGTTGCAAGTGTTTAGCCCAAGTCTTGATGTAAATTAGAATGTCATCCAGATACACCACTACAAACGTATTGGTGAATGGTCACAGGATATCATCCATCATCCTCATGAAAGTGGATTGAGCATTTGTCAAACCAAAGGGCATGACCAACCATTCAAAAATGCCTTCCTTTGACTTGAAGGCGGTCTTCCATACATTTGTTTGTTCTATCGGGACCTGGTAGTAGCCAAAATTTAGATCAATCTTACTAAAGTATTTGGCCCCCGTGAGTTGATCAAGGAGGTCGTCGATTCGGGGAATCGAGTACTGGTTTCTGATTTTGATTTTATTCAGAGCCCGGTAATCAATACAAATTTTCCAAGTTCCATCTTTCTTTTGTACCATCATAATTGGGCTCCCGTAAGGTGATGAGATGGGACGGATGTACCCCTTGTGGAGCAGTTCTTGGATCTGTCACTTGAACTCCTCATTCTCTAACAAAGAGCGGCAATAGACCGGCCCATTGGGAAGTGGTGAGGTGGGGGTCAGATCGATCGGGTGCTTGACCTGGCACTATAGAGGTACCCCTATAGGTGAGGAGAAGGTATCTGAGTTTTCTTCCACGACCTTATCTACTTGCTTCTGTTGTGTGGAGAGGTCGATCGCAGAGACCCTAGATGTGGCTATGATCTTTCTCTTATTCTGAGAGTGAATCACGAAGAAGACAAACTTCCCCATCTGAGAGATGACCTTCTTGCATTGCTTAGTAGAGATCAAGGAAATAGCACTAGGTGGGACTGCCTCGGGTATCCTGTACAATTTCCTGTTCAAAGTAATAATAACACTACGGGGCCTAGACTCATATACAGCATGACGTTCCAATAAATAAGGTTGGCCCAAAAGAACATCACAAACTTTGAGAGGAGCAACATCACTTAATACCTCATCTTTGAAGAGCTTGATGTCGTACGACAGTCGGCACTGTTGGCTGATGCGAAGATCGCTTCCTTGGCAGAGCCATCCAATGGTGTAGGGTTGTGGGTGCGGAGTTGTTGGCAGGGCAAGCCGCTTGACGACCTCTGCTGGGATGAGGTTCTTTTCGCTATTGCTATCAACGATGAAGTGTAGCGGGGTGCCTTTTACCCACATTTGTGAATGGAATAGGTGTTATCCTTCTTCTGGCTCGTTTGGTTCATCAGGCTGGAGCTTGGTGGTAGCAACGGTGGCACTGGGTTTCGCGTCAATGATTTGTCTTCCCCTTTCTGGTTCTGGCTCAGAGTCAGAACCCACATCTGATTCAAAGGCTTTCACTTTGGCCACCAATGACTGCTTTGAGCGGTAGTCAACGGTGTTATGCCAAGGGCTCTTATGGAAGTCGCACCACTTCCCGGTATCTTTCTTTGTCTTTCCAGTGTCCTTCTTTGCTTGCGGCTTGGACTGGTTGTCTTGATACTGTCCATATTTTATCTATCCTTTGTTCTGTGGGTTGGGGCCTCCCTTTCCCAGCTTTTGTTGTGAGGGGTTCCCAGGCCCAAATTGCCGCGTCTTTTGTTTGAGCTTCTGCTCGATTTTGACGGCATATTGGTAGGCCGCGCCCAAGGATGAGATGTCCAGAAATTCCATTTCAGTCTGGATGTATCTATGTAGAGCACTGTGATACTTGAGCACCAGATGTCACTCTGAATCTTTTATACCCAACTTGGTGCGCAAGGTATGGAAGATTTTTGTGAAATCGGGCACTGCTTGGTCTCCTTCTTGTCGCAGTGTGGTTCATTTGGTATACAGGTCGTCATAACTTTTGATAGGGTAGTATTGTTCCTTAATAGAATCCCTGAAGGATTCCCAGGTGGTCGTGACTTAAAATAATGAGGTTTCCTTTGTTTCCTTTTACTCACAAAAATTTTTCCACCAATCTTTGACATGGGGAATGGCTTTGAGGAGCGCAAAAGTAATATTTTCTCTATTCGAAAAGTTATGGACAGAAAAATACCCTTCTAGTAGATTCAACCACTTGTCTACAGCATATTCATCTATCTAACCTTCAAATATAGGAATATCGAATATTATTTGTACCTTGAAGGGGGTGGCGCCTCTGTTCGAAAAATATGCGTCGCCTGTTGGTAGTCGTCGAAGGATTTGTGCGAAACTATCCATCATCTCGTTCCTCTATTGCGTGAGGGATTCCTCAATCAACAGTTTGAAAGGATCTCCTGTCCTGTCATATTTCTTTTCTCCTACCATGAGAGGTTTCTTGGGCACGTGACAGCTTCTGTCCTCAAGAGAAACAAGCTCGAGACCCAACTCTTTGTACTCCGACCTCATTGGGGACATGCATTAAGACGATAAGGAGAAAACCGCTCTGATACCACTGATCTGGATTTTATGAGCAGAATGAAATGAATACAGATTATTAACAAGTGCTTAACACAAAATAATAGAGATACAGTAAAACTAGTTTTCTATTCAATAACGAAATAAGCTAAAACTGTAAAATGCAGCGGAAACAAGCTTGCTGGAATGGTGGCGGCTTATCTCTGAGAAGAGATGTGACGGTTGCGTGCATTCACAAGAAGAAGATTACAATGAGGCTCTGAAGTCCTTTTTAAAATAAACAAGAATGCCAAAAACCCTAGACATCCAAAAACCTAACCCTAGGAGATGAAGCGCCAAAAGTCATGTGGGCCCCATTTGGGTAAGTTAGTACATCAACTTCTCGGGGTCGTAACTTTTGCATACGATCTCCGTTTTAGGCGTGTGATGGACCGTTGGAAAGGTATCACCGAGGAGATTCATTTTGGGGGATAAATCATGCCTTTGTCTATTGTTGAAGAGATTTATCCCGAAAAACCTTCATTTAAGCCCTCAAAATGGCCCTGAAAGTTAAAATTGCTAAAAATAGTAAATTGTCAAAATTGTTAGAAAACTATTTTGAGCCAGTTGGAAAAGGTGGGTGGCCACCAATATCCATTTGGATCACATATTCTTACTACACATCCCCTTTCACCGAAAAAAAAATAATTTGGACCTATGGGATTGCTCGTGCAGGTTGTGCCCTTGAAGTCTTTGACTGTAAGGAGTTGGTCTCTTGGTGCACCGATAAATATATTTCAGACCAAAGAATTATTCCACTGCGAGACCACTCTTTTGTTTCTTTTTCACCTCAACTCTTCCGCCAGATGTTAATATGGTCGAATCCAACATTGAATTTCACGGGAGAAGACTCCAAGCAATTCCTAAGAAAGCATAATAATGGGTTGGACCTCTTGCTCGAGTTCCTGGAAGAACCAATGGCAATTCCTGAAGATATCACAAACTTGCAGGTTAGTTCATTTAGAAATCCATTTCGGGAAATTGCCTAATTGTTTACAAGAATAACGGGACATGAATCCACAACAACTATTTCCCGCATGGTTCTTTATATTTTGTATTTCATAGTCAAGGAACAAGCCATTTTTAATTGGAGGAAGCTAATTTCCCATGAAATTTGTTCCCAATTGTCAAGTTTCAAAAAGGAAAAGAAATTTTATATGTTAGACTACTTGGTTTTTTCAATAGTGCATTGCTTTTAGTTTCCAAAACTGTCTTTGTCCAAGAATGTAAAATGAGAATTTGACCCAGTAACTATAAAATGAGAATGAGAATGAGAATGGTCCTTTTTTACTTCGACATTTTGGTGTTTCGGCATCCGGAATATCCAAGGGCGAGTTCCTTTGTACTCGCAAGTCCCGAAATACCGACTTGCGAAATCCCGATGGAAGAAACCCCGAAATAAGATGAACAGGTTTAAGAGTTGGTATTTTGGTGTTTCAACATCCAGAATATCCAAGGGCGGGTTCCCTTGTACTCGCAAGTCCCAAAATCCCGACTTGCGAAATCCCGAAAAGATAGAGTGTGGAGAAGTTATTAAATTTTGGTATTTCGGCACTAGGGGTACCTAAGTGAGGGCCCCATGTATTCGCCAGTCTCGAAAACCAAACCCGTCAAATCCCGATGGAGGAAACCCCAAAATAGTGGAGCATGTTTGGAGTTTTGTATTTAGGAGTTTCGGTTCCCGGGAAACCCAGGTGCGAGACCTCCTGTCGTCACATATCCCGAAAACCCGGTTTGTGAATTCCCGAAATTTCTTAGCGTGAATAGATTCAGCGTTTTGGTGTTTCGGTACTCGGAATACCCAAGGGCGAGTTCCCTTTCACTCGCAAGTCCCGAAATCCTGACTTGCGAAATCCCGAAATAGTATAGTGTATTTAGAGTTCAGTGTTTCTGAGTTTTGGCTCCCGGGAAACCCAGGTGCGAGACCTCCTGTTCTCGCATATCACGAAATCTCGATGGATGAGACCCCGAAATGACAATAGCACAGATGAGTTATGGTGTTTCGGAACCCGGGATACCTAAGGGTAAGATCCCTTGTACTCGCCAGTCGCGAAACCTCGAAGTATGAAACCCCGAAAAGGTATAGTGTGACTAGAATTTATTGTTTCGGTGTTTCGACACCCGGGATATCTAGAGGCAAGTCTCTTGTACTCGCTAGTCATGAAATCGCGACTTGCAAAACCCCGAAATGGCATAGTGTTTCTAGATTTTGGATGTTTCGGAGTTTCGACACCCGAGAAACCTAGATGCGAGACCTCCTGTCTTCGCGAAGCCCGAAATCCCGACTTACGAAATCCTGAAATGACAGAGTGGGGATAGGTTATGATGTTTCATAGTTTCGGCTCCCAGGAAACCCAGGTTTGAAACCCTCCTATCCTCGCATATCGCGAAATCTCGATAGGCAAAATCCCGAAATGGATTAGCACACATGGTTTTGGTGTTTCAGCGTTTCGGTACCCGAGATCTCCAAAGGTCGGTTTTCCTCATGTTCGCTAGACACGAAATTTTGATGTATGAAACCCCGAAATGAGTTTAGCAGATAGAGGGTCTTCGGTGTTTCGGCACCCGAGAAACTGAAGGGTAGGAGATACTCACCCTCTTATACCGCGAAAACCCGGTATGCGAAACCCCGAAAAGTGGAGTGTCAGGCTTCAATCCAAGGCATTATTAATTGTGACAAACTATTGGTTCCCTTTTGGTTTCGGCACCTCGAAAGCCAGGGACCAAGAATACATGCTTCGCGATTTCCCGAATCGCGAAAGTTGGGAGCACCTCTCCGGTAAGGCATGTGGTCATCGTCGATGATCATATAGGTACAGATAAGGGATGGTAGAGTCTGCAACAAGCCCAATAGGAATTCGGGGATTTTGTTCCTCGGAGAAGAGAAGGAAAAGCCAAAAATTTGTACTCTTCCATAGTGGGTGTGTTACAAATTGGTATCAGAGCATGGTTACAACACTTGGCCTACTTGGGCTCATGAATGAGTTGCACAGGAGCTTCGTTCGAAACACTCCTAAAAGGAGTAACCCCCTGTCTTAACCTTCTTAATCAAAAGTCGAAGTAAAGAATGAAAACTCCTATTGTGTGTGTGCATGTGAAAAATATGAATTATGTATTGGTTATAAATGAATATAAATAGTGACTAGCAACCAACGTTTTTCTTTTGCACACAAAGCGGAAGATCAACCGCGGAAAAATTGCAGACGTAGAGAATGGTGACTCACCATGAAGTGGGGGAAGGCTCCCACAATAGAGACGAAGATTCTGACGAAAAGGGGGCGGTACGGACCCCTCCAAATCTGGCTGAGACTGCGAGGAGCCTCATGGTCAAATTATAGAGCTGCAAGGCTGACAACGAAAGGATGATAAAAGAGCAAGAGAAGCAAACGGAAATTAATGCAGTTTTACTGCAAAGCTTATCCGACATACAAAACATGAACCTGAGACACAAAAACGTGGTCATGTCAGTGGCCACACTGAGAGGAGCACCTCAAGAAAGGTCCACCCCAGAGATAAGGGACAAGCGTCGGAAAATTCTTCTGGAAAGGAATCTGGCGACTCTGAGGAATCTTCTAGCAACAGAACTAGTTCTCATTCCTGAAGAAAATGAAAGAAGCAGAAACTTTCCAAGAGTCATAATCTCGAAGAGTTCAAGAAGGCCAAACCACCCTCCTTCGATGGTGAAATAAAGAAGGGAGAGGAAGCGGAGGCCTGGCTGCTTGGACTAAAGAAGTATTTCAGAGTCCATGACTTCTTAGAAAATTTGAAGGCCCGAGTGGCCACCTTCAACTTGAACGGAAAGGCTTCCATTTGGTGGGAAGACCTTAAGAACGTGAAAGGGGTTCGCGAAGAGGACCTATCTTGGGAACGGTTTGAGAAATACTTCTGGAAGAAGTATCTGTCGGAAAAATATTTCGACGAAAAGACTAAAGAATTCTATGAACTCAAACTGGGGCAACTCACGATAGAGGAATATGTCAGCAGATTCCTCGAGTTGCTGAGGTATGTACCTTATATAAAAGAAAAAAAGACAAAGTTGCAATGTTTCATCAGCGGACTACCTAAGGACTATCGGAATAGAATTGAATTTGATGAGCCAAAGACCCTAGAAGGCACTATTTGAAAGGTGAGATATTGTCATGAACAGTTTGGACATCGGACAGAACCTCGCGAAGGCTGGAAACCGAAGAATAGTTTGGGATTTCAGAGAAAGGGGATTAAATCACCAAGATTTAAGAACTATAAGAAGAACTCAAGGATGAGTTTCCCAGCCCAGAGTGTACACCAGCAGAACTTTCCCTCTTTGGGTGGAAATAAAACTTCTGGATCTGTACCAGTGAAGGCTGATAACCCAAAGAGAGAACCTTTGAAATGTTGGGGTTGCAGAGAAGAACATCTACTGAGAGACTGTCCAAACCAACAATAGAATAGTCGGAGAATTTACAGCATCCAGGAAGCTACCACCGTCAATGATGTGGTCGGGAGTGTGCCACAAATTTATGCAGCCTTGGATAATAACCAAGTTGATCACCAAGCTTCAGTGGTGGAAATAGAAGGTATGATTTCCAACCATCTAGTGTCTATTCTGATTGACCCTAGTTCAAACTTGAGTTATATAGCCCCTAAGACTGTTGATAAGTGTAAATTATAGCCACATAAACCTACCAAGCCATGGTTGGTACAGTTAGCCACTGGCACCAAAAGAAGGGTAGCAGAGGTCATACCAACCTGCCATTTAATGTTGGGTGAATTCCCCACCCAAGCAACCCTTAACATATTACCCCTAGGATCGTATGATCTGTTGATTGGTATGGACTAGCTAGCCACCCATAAAGCCAGATTGGACTGTTACCATAAAACCTTAGAATGTGTAAGTAAAGAAGGATAAAGGATAACCCTTCAAGGGATACGAAAACCTGTCTCGGTGAGACAAATATCAGCTCTACAAATGAGAAGGTATTGCCGAAAAGGATGTCCCCTATATGCAATACAGGTGTTGAAAACAATTAAAGGCGACAAACCAAGCCTCGAAGACCACCCTACCCTGAGAGAATATAGAGATGTATTTCTGGAAGAGTTACCGGGTCTACCTCCAAGAAGGGACATTGACTTCTCGATAGAACGTGCACCGAGAGAGGTGACGGTGTCTAGGACACCCTACAAGATGAGCACACCTAAACTAGTTGAACTCAAATTGCAATTGAGAGAAATGATGGATAATGGCTATATCCGGCCCAGCATGTCTCCATGGGGAGCACCAGTCCTATCTGTGAAAAAGAAGGACGGTACCCTTAGACTGTGTGTAGATTATAGACAACTCAATAAGGTAACAATAAAGAACAAGTACCCCTTGCCCAGGATCGATGACATGTTCGATCAATTAGGGGGTGTGTCTATTTTCTCAAAGATTGACTTGAGGTCAGGATACCATCAAGTCTGAATCAAGGGTGAAGACATCCATAAAACTACCTTCCGAACGAGGTATGGTCACTATGAGTTTGTGGTAGTGCCATTTGGGTTAACCAATGCCCCTGCCACTTTCATGTCCTTGATGAACAATGTACTTAGCAAATTCCTAGACAAATTTGTGCTGGTTTTTATTGATGATATATTAATTTACTCCAAGAATGGAGAAGAGCATGAAAAACATCTTAGGCTTGTGCTGCAAGTTCTAAGAGAACATCAGCTCTATGCCAAATTCAGCAAATGTGAATTCTTTCAGAAGCAAATACATTACTTAGGCCATGTCCTATCTGAAGAAGGAGTAGCAGTAGACCCTGACAAAATCAAGTCTATCATGGAATGGCCTACCCAGAGGGCATTTCGGATATCAGATCCTTTATGGGATTAGTAGGATACTATAGGAGATTTATAAAAGGATTCTCCAAGATTGGTTGTCCAATCACTGCCCTCCAGAAAAAGGGGACAAAATTTACATGGACACAAAAATGTGAAGAAAGATTTCAAACCCTGAAACATCTACTGACCCACGCACCCGTGTTGAAGATCGTCGATCTCGAAGCTGACTTCCTCATGTGCATAGATGCCTGTAAGGAAGGGCTTGGAGGAGTCCTTATGCAGGGAGGAAGTGTGGTCTGCTATGAGTCTCGAAAATTGAATGAGCACGAAATCAACTATGTGACCCATGATCTGGAGTTGGTCGCTATAGTGCACGCCTTAAAAATGTGGAGGCATTACCTCCTAGGAAGGAAATTTGTACTTATGACAGATCACTGTGGATTGTGATATTTGTTTGACCAACCAAAGCTCAATGCCAGACAAGTTAGGTGGATGGCCCTCCTTAGCGAGTTTGATTTCGAAATCAAACACATTAAAGGAAAGGAAAATAGGGTGGTCGATGCCCTTAGCAGAAGTATGAAAACAATTCACCTGGCAGCAGTGAGCACCTGTAAGACGAATGTCAAGGAAAGAGTCAGAAATGCACAAGAAACAGATCCCTTCGTCCAGACCGTGACCTCGTACCTACAGCAAGAGCCCACCAGGGTAAAGTATGGAGACTACCAGATGATGGAAGGAGGTCTGCTCACTTACCGAAGCAGATTGTATATCCTAGATTGTGACGACTTGAAGAGGTTCATACTGGATGAACTACATAAAAGACCCTATACTGGTCATCCAGGATACCAGAAGATGATCACAACCACTAGGAAACAATTCTACTGGCCTGGGTTGAAGAAAGACATAGCCGAGTACTTAGCCAAATGCATAGAGTGCCAACAGGTTAAAACAGAACACTAACACCCAGCAGGATTATTGCAACCTTTACCAATCCCAGAATGGAAATTGGAAACCATCTCCATGGATTTCATCACTGGGTTACCAACATCGACCAAACAGAATGACGTCATTATGGTAGTGGTGGATAAATTGAGCAAGTCTTCTCATTTCATCCCCATCAAGTCGACTTGCAAGGCAATAGACATCGCTCGGGTATTCATGAAAGAGATATTCAAACTGCATGGTATGCCGAAAAAGATCGTGTCTGACAGAGACACGAAATTCACTTCCAACTTTTGGAAATCACTGATGGCGGGTTTAGAGACCAAGTTGTTGTTTAACACCGCCTATCACCCTCAAACCGATGGACAGATGAAAAGAGTGAACCAAATACTAGAAGACATGCTAAGAATTCATGTAATGCATCAACCCAAGAAGTGGGAAGACTACCTTCCACTGGTGGAATTTGACTACAACAATGACTACCAAGAATCCTTAAAGATGAGTCCCTTCGAAGTCCTCTATGGTAGGTCGTGCAACACTCTTGTCAGTTGGAGTAATCCCATAAACATAATTTCTTTTGGACCCGACATGTTGAAAGAAATGGAACAGCAAGTGACTCGGATAACCGACAGAAAAGTTACGCCAACCAAAAGACAACTCCAAGAGAGTTCAAGATGGGAGACCATGTATATCTCAGAGTTAGGCCCGGGAAGAGTTCCCTGAAAATGGGAGCTTGTGCCAAGTTGGCACCATGGTATTGTGGACCCTTTGAGGTTCTATATAAAGTGGGACCTGTAGCCTATAGGCTAGCACTTCCTCCCATAGTAAAAGCACATAATGTTTTCCATGTTTCATTATTGAAGAAATATGTACATGATTCTAATCATATAATTGACTAGTCTGTGATCCA
>ML806046.1:0-14644 GCA_009831015.1 Picea engelmannii | reverse complement strand
GCCCAGATGAGGCTACATGGGAAATGGAGGATGCCATGAAACAGGCATATCCGATTTTGTTTACCTCTGTACATACATGTCATATTGATAGATAGAACATCGAGGACGATGTTCCTTTAAGGGGGAGGGAATTGTAACACCCTTTTCCCACAGTCTGTAAAAATAACTATACTGGCCAAGAACTATGGCAGACTCGAATATGTGAATGTGTGATTTTGAATGGACCTTAGTATAAAAGGTCGACGAATGTAAATAACATTATGAATATATGTTGCAGGACTGTTGGGTGAGGGATGTGCTGAAAAGAGACCACAATGGCTGATGAAAGGTGGTGGAAGGCACCTTGAATGGTGGCGTTAACTTCCACCAAAACAAATACCGTATTTGGTATTCATTGGCCCGAAGATCAAGAGTGGCTCGTTGGCCCCGAAATGAAGTACTCGCCAGGTTGGTAGGTGAAGAGGCTCCTCATGAGTTAATGAGGGATGGGGGTGAACCGCCCATCTGTGGAAGCCTCAGACCTAACCACCGCGGGGAAGTTCGTGCCACGCGCAACCTCACCAGAAAAGAAAAGGCAGGAAAGAGGTCTGGAAGGGGGCAGTCACGACAGAGATCGCAAGAGGGGAGAAATCAGAAGGACTCCGGAAAAATATACAGAGTGATTGATAAGCAGAGAAGAAGGAGAGTAAACTTTGTTCTCAACTTCTGACGAAAAGAGACTCAGTCTCACAGCATCATGGTCTAAGCTCGGGGGTGGCTAGTGGTAAATCCATTCGGAATCGCTGAGCCTACAGTTGGGTGGAAACGAGCACCCCTCTCAGCAGTTGCATCAAACCTGGTGTTTTTCTGATAAGTGTTATATCTCGTATCTTTAAATTAATATTTTGACATCTATGCTCATGGTTTGTGCAATTATGAATGGTTTCAGTATAAGATTGTATGTATGGTGTTTTGATCAGAAATGGTGGCAGTATGCTTATACTGGAAAGACCACCTAAGGCTCCTATATAAATATATATTGAATGGATTTAGTTTTCAAGGTTGTTCTCGGGAAATTTATTCCCTTATTGGTCTCAAGTACTACCCTAGATAGATCTCCTCACAGGGACACCCTTTTTGAAAGTTTATCCAAGGATCTGCTGGAGGATTTTATGGCGTAAGTCTTAAAACCCTGCACGAGAGAGAATGGTCCTTTTTTACTTTGACATTTCGGTGTTTCGGCATCCGGAATATCCAGGGGCGAGTTCCCTTGTACTCGCAAGTCCCGAAATCCCGACTTGTGAAATCCCAATGGAAGAAACCCCGAAATAAGATGAGCAGGTTTAAGAGTTGGTATTTCGGTGTTTCGACATCCGGAATATACAAGGGCGAGTTCCCTTGTACTCGCAAGTCCCAAAATCCCAACTTGTGAAATCCTGAACAGATAGAGTGTGGAGAAGTTATTAAATTTTGGTATTTCGGCACCTGAGGTACCTAAGTGTGGGCTCCATGTATTCGCCAGTATCGAAAACCCAACTCGTGAAATCCCGACCCATTAAATCCCAATGGAGGAAACCCTGAAATAGTGGAGCATGTTTGGAGTTCGGTATTTCGGAGTTTCGGCTCCCGAGAAACCCGGGTGCGCGACCTCCTGTTGTCACATATCCCGAAAACCCAGTTTGCGAATTCCCAAAATTACTTAGGGCGTATAGATTCAGCGTTTCGTTGTTTCAGTACTCGGAATACCCAAGGGCGAGTTCCCTTGCACTCGCAAGTCCTGAAATCTCGATTTGCGAAATCCCGAAATAGTACAGTGTATTTAGATTTCGGTGTTTCGGAGTTTCGGCTCCCGGGAAACCCAGGTGCGAGACATCCTGTTCTCGCATATCGCGAAATCCCGATGGATGAGACTCCGAAATGACAATAGTGCGGATGAGTTATGGTGTTTCGATGTTTCAACACCCAGGATACCTAAGGGTAAGATCCCTTGTACTCGCTAGTCGCGAAACGCCAAAAAGGTATAGCGTGACTAGAATTTATTGTTTCGGTGTTTCGACACCTGGGATATCTAGAGGCAAGTTTCATATACTCACCAGTCCCGAAATCCCAACTTGCGAAACCCCGAAATGGCATAGTGTGTCTAGAGTTTGGATGTTTCAGAGTTTCGGCACTCGGGAAACCCAGATGCGAGACCTCTTGTCTTCGCGAAGCCCAAAATCCCTACTTACGAAATCCTGAAATGATAGAGTGGGGACAGGTTATGATGTTTCGAAGTTTTGGCTCCCGGGAAACCCAAGTGTGAAACCCTCCTGTCCTCGCATATCGCGAAATCCCGAAATGGATTAGCACACATGGTTTTGGTGTTTCGGCGTTTCGGTACCCGAGATCTCCAAAGGTCAGTTTTCCTCGTGTTCGCTAGACACAAAATTTCGATGGATGAAACCCCGAAATGAGTTTGGCGGATAGAGGGTCTTCGATGTTTCGACACTTGGGAAACCGAAGGGTAGGAGATACTCGCCCTCTTATACCGCGAAAACTTGGTATGCGAAACCCCGAAAAGTGGAGTGTTAGGCTTCAATCTGAGGCATTATTAATTGTGACGAACTGTTGGTTCCCTTTGGGTTTCGACACCTCGAAAGCCAGGGATCGAGAATACATGCTTCACAATTTCCCGAATCGCGAAAGTCGGGAGCACCTCTCTGGTAAGGCCTGTGGTCATCGCCGATGATCATATAGGTATGGATAAGGGATGGTAGGGTCTGCAACAAGCCCCATAGGAATTCGGGGATTCTGTTCCTCGGAGAAGAGAAGGACAAGCCGAAAATTTTTACTTTTCCGTAGTGGGTGTGTTACAGTAACCTTCTAGAACTAGGCCTTGTGGAAGCACAAGGCCTCCCACTATTTTTATGAGGTTTTTAATGACTTTGTCTTTGTTTTCAAAGTTTTATTGTTAGGAGAAGATGCTCCCCACATATCTGACCTGGCAACCAAGTTTTTGGACAGGAAGGGGGCACTTGAACAAATGGATAATTATAGTGTGATAAGTATTTTTGGCTCCAAGGAAAAACCTGCTCTCCTTCCATGTCACATTACAGACAGAATGTTTTTTATAGAAATAGCAAGGCAATACAACTACTGGTTGCATCTATTCCATGAGAAGAGAAAAAAAAGTTCATTCCTCTTCCTTGGAAAGTTGGGGACTTCGTGTTGAGGAACATCAACAAAATTGATGAATCCGCAGCCCATTTCAACAACTTGAACCTAAGATATGTTGAAATCCTAAGAGGGTTCGAGCCTAATAAAAAAAAATTAGAACATTTACTTACACTTGGCCTCAACAATTCCTTTTTCCAGAAACACCTGAGCGAAAACAGAGACACTAACGACAACACTCCTGCTTCTGATGTCGGTGACCTAAACACAGTGCAAGGCACCACTAAATTGTACAATCAATAGGGAAAAGGCCCCGGTGAGAAGAGTGTTCAATCGGCGAATAACACTCCCAAAAGTACAACATCCCAGAGCATTGCTCCAACGGCCCACCACAATAAGAAAGCAACCCAGAATTCTTCAAACGGAGGAGGAGATAACAACCCTCCTCACCCTAAAATTTATAGTTCTCACAAGCTTTCCGTGGAGAAGAAGAGGAAAAAAATTGTAGGGCAGGCGAAAGAACTCGAAATTGAGAGTGAGAACATGGAACTTGAGACTGATCTAGATAGCGTATTCTGCAACCTTGATCAGCCTGGAAACGTGATCCAGCATTGTCATCCAATGGACATAGCTGATATCGAATTTTTTTACGAAGATGAATCCTTTGTATTCCAAAGCATTGTTTTTTATAGCAAGTCTAAAAAATTAATTATTGAAAAGAGAGATGTATAAAATAAGAAAGGAAAATCTCGTTCATTGGTTAACCTTGCGAACATGCGGCCATCCCAAATCTCTCGACTTCATAGAGCAACCAGAGATGCTCTTGATGATTCCATTGGAGGCATTCATGTCGAAAATACCAGACTGAAGGATCGAGTCAAGGAATTGGAGGAAGCTTTGATTCCTATGCCATTGCTTGTCAGTCATTTAGCAATAGCCATGCCTGACACCCTTGCAGACAAGTTAAAAGGATCCTCCAGCCTCCTCGCATCGTGTAGAGGATATGTGGAGAATATTATCGAGAAAAGAATGGAACTGATTACTGAGGCGTGGGAAACATCACAAAGTATGGCTTCCCTTGGAACGAGAGCACATACTTTGTTCGAACATTTACAGGCGGATTTAAAAAATGAAGAATGTTTCTATTTAGACACGGTTCTTCCTTTCGGTACCCATTTCAACAACATGACAGAAACAAGAAGAAGACAACAATATCTCCCCTCCAAAAACTAGATACTCAATTAAATGCATGTTGGAAAGAGAAAGTGAAGAACCTGCATCTCATTGTCCAATCATGGGACTCTAGAGGCCACGTGTCATTTACTGGGACTATATAATCCAATCATTTCAAAAGGATTATCCAAACCTCTATTATCCCGACCTCTAGAGTCCCATTTATTTTTTGAAACTATATAATCCATTTTGCTATATTCATAGTTTCAAAAAATAATTTTTTGGATTATTCAAAAGGATTATCCCGACCTCTAGAGTCCCATTTTTTTTTGAAACTATATAATCCATTTTCCTATGTTCATAGTTTCAAAAAATAAATGGGACTCTAGAGGCCACGTGTCATTTACTGCATGGATACCACCTGTACTTCATGCTACTTGCCACATCTTCGTTGCAGTTCCCATCTGCCTGTGCTACTTTTTCGCATCCATGTGCATTTATTCCCAATTCAACCTAACATGAGCTACACTGTGATACAACTCTTGTTATATATTATATATAAACACATTATACTCATTTGTTTTATTATATATAAAATACAAAACTATTAAAAAAAGTGTGGAAACTATAAACATGCTCTACTCATTTGTCTTATTATATATATTATATTATATCTATATAATACAAGAGAGAATTTTCAAACTTGACCAAGTACAAATATGACAAAAGAATCAAATCAAAATAAATCACTTCATAAAGTACACAATACACTAAAATACAAAATATGACAAAGAATCAAATCAAAATAAATCACTTCATAAAGTACACAATACACTAAAATACAAAAAAAAAATAAAAAAATACAAATATAACTCATGTTAAAAAATTTACACTTCATACACTTATTTTGTTTTTTACTCACATTTAAATATCAAATTTCATATATATTATAATAATAATATACAGTAATATAATATTAAATTCAATTCAATTTGTTAACATGCATGTGAATTTGTACACGTTTAAAAAAATAATACGTCGCTTTGACATTGTAAGACTAAAGTGCAACATAGTAAAATTGACCATCTCATGTCATGCATGATGATTTAATGCAAAACACGAGGGGGGAAATTATTCATTGAATCATTTGATGTAGAAAGTACATTCTCTTTGTGGCTAAGATTGACATGATAGTTTAATGTAAATCCGAGAGGGAGAATTATCCATTAAATCGTTTAATGTGTAAAGTAGTTTAATGTAAATCCTAGAGGGAGAATTATTATTAATTATTAAATCGTTTGATGTGTAAAGTATATTATCTTTATGGTTAAGATAATCTTAGTTCCTTGAATCTTATTTCTATTCTCTAATTTTTAATAAAATCTTTTAATGATTATGAACGAGGAAATATAAATTTTAATTATAAATTAATATAATATTAATTATGTTGGTAGACATATATTTATTGGAAATGATTAGAATTAATGATCTTTTAATTATAAATGGGGTTTTAATGGCCAAAATTTCATATGATTAAAATATTCTTAGTTTTGTCCCCGAGATGTAGGACAGTCGGTGACGGAGTGTGTTGTTAAGCCACTCCGTGTTGAAAAATCACCGGTTTGAAACCTGCGGGGACAAAAAATCCAACCGTGTTAAGGGTTGGTGTGGCTCAGGTCGGGTGGGATCCTCGGGTGATTTTGACGGCTTAGATGCCCCTGAGTCGTGGTTTCTCAAGCCAAAGGTTAATCCCGATGCCAAGAAGGTCCGGACCAATTAACAAACAAACTATATATATATATATTCTTAGTTTTCATAATAAATGAAAGGTTGTGATTTCATACATTAACTTCCTTGCATGACAAAAGATGTGTGTTTGTCACTAAAATGGGTCATTAAGGTGATTAACATAATGACGACGATTCACTTTAGATTTAGGTGTTTTATTGCATTTAGGTTTTTTTACTTTGCTTTGGTTTTTAGGATTTTTATGAGCTTTGTTTTTTCACTGCTTTTAGGTTCTTTTACATCTTTCATGCTTAATTTCCATTGTTTTTTCTCAATGCAGGTAGAGGAATGGAAGGGGTTGGAGGTGTTCGCAACGAGGGTATTCCCTATGTGAGCATTGTCTTGTCAAGTTCATCTTGTTGTTATTCAAATAATTGTGTGTGCTAGATGTTGTTTCTTCTTATTGTAACAATCAACTTGATCATCATTACCAAAAGTCTCAAAAACGATACTTGAAGCTCGTAAGTTGAACTGTATCAAGCTTTGTTTTGTGTGTCAATGAAAGAAAGAAGAGCCAACCGTGTGCTACAAAATGTTATGAATAGATGTTTTGGAGTATAATTGTGCAAAGTTGTTTTTATATCAATTTTGACCACAATGATGAACAACTACATACACACTTGTATTGCATTACTTTGCTCGATGTGATCTCATATTCCATTTTGTGAATCCATGCACCATTTTGACGTATAAAATGTTACATTTATATATATTGCGTTCTAAAGCTACAATTCAAAACCTACAAGGAAACTCCAATGTTTGCTTGTACCTGAATAAATTTTCTAAATTTGTTAGTCCTAAACTTAATAACTAAGAGAAGCCTAAAGATGAAGACTTTTTATTCATATTGTTAAGTTTTTATAAAAAAAATAGCGACATGATAATTGTTATATAAATAATATATTTATTATACTTGCCTAGGAAGATATATTGTAATTGATCCATGTTTAATACTAGCACAACCACAAATTATGTGATCGATGAATGCAGATAGGCGATGACGGTAGAAGGAAGAGCACTTCAGGTCAAATCTATTATATATTTTGCATTAAATAGGATGTGTTCATACTTTATACAAACCCTAACCCTAGCATAACACTAATCTTAGCATAATCTTAGATGGTTTTAATCATTACATTAATTATTTTCCAAATCAACCAAAAACCATCTAAGATTATTATAGTTTTGGTTGATTTGGAAAATAATTAATATAATGATTTAATGCAAAATCTAAAAAAATTGACCTCGATTGCTCTTCCTTTTGTTGTCATCATCTATCGACGTTCATAAACCATATAATTTGTAGTTGTGCTAGTATTTATTTTTATATAGGAAAGAGATGTAAATATTACACATCTTTTATATAATAAAAAAACTTTATCGGAGAATCTTAATAATCCAAAAAAACTATCTACTACATAATACTATAAATATCTTTAAATTTATAAATACGAATTAGAAACAACACTTCTATTGCCACTTTATAAATTGTAAAATTAATTAATAGATAGTCATTTTGATAACTAATTACGCATCTCCTAGTACAAAGTAATTAATCACAAAGAAAATGTGTCTCGATAAATTGCACATAATTGTACATCACACATAGTGATATGATTGTGGACAAACTTCCAAACAAAATTGCATAAAACATTGAACATATCCGCCAAGATTATAGAATTAGGTTATTGAAGATTTTACTAATTGGTCGAGAGGGGTGATGATATTCCCACTACCATGGTTCAAGTGACTCTCATCAAAAGTGTGGTATGTTTTGTTTTTTCAATAAGAGGGGTTGTTATACTGTTAAGTTGAGTAGGGTATGGCATTAGCCATATAGTGTGACACAACATCTCACCTCTTGATAGGTGGTGGATGCTCAACACTTAAGTTGAGAGGAAGTATTTTATGAATTCTCCCAAACTATGGTATTAGCTTGGAACCATATAAATGTAAGCTTGATTTTTTACAATATTTATATGTTTTTAAATGGAACTCAATGACCTTCATAAAAATCTCATGTTTGAAATATTTAAAATTCATCAAAGGAAAATAGAGGCACCCAATAATCATGTAAATTTACAACTATAATCACTCAAATACAATGTCATTTCTAAATGTTGGTTCCAATCCTTATTCATGGGTCGTTGGGTCATTGAAATCAATGTGTTATTATTCTCCCAAATACAGTTTGAGTCCCCCAAGGGGTGACATACTTACACTTGCAGGTTGACATGTCCCTACAATGAGGTCATTATTAAGCAAAAATAAGTTATTATTGTTAATTCGGGTCAAGTAGTCATACCTGATAACTACAACATAGCATCCCTCCTCTTGATAAGTGGTGGATGCTTAACACTCAAATTATCAAAAAAAACATCTAAGAGTTCTCAATTCTTAATCGATTGGCCATATTTGGACATAAATTACAAATGCCAAGAAGAGATCTCAGTGAATGATTCACCAATTCACTTAATGGGCATTTAAATGCAATCAAGATCAGCCTATAAATGATTAAATGAAATTGTTGAATGTATTAATTATCCCATTTTAATTGTATTTTCTTCTAAATCTTAGATTAGGAATTCAAAACCTAATGGGGCTTATGATCAATGTGTAATATAGTTTCTTCAACAAGGATGTAATGTCATCATTGCTTGAGTGTTTAGACTAGTGCATTAAATTCCTTGTCATACGTGTTGTAGTTGAGCTTGGCCCACGACAATGTATATGAATGATGCACCATTGGAAGTCATCCCTGCTCAAGAGAAATACATATGGCATATTGTGGAGCATAATTCTTAATCTCAAAATATTGTTGCAAGTTAGGAAGCACAAGAACTAGCGCAAAACAAAGAGAATCTTTCAACTTTTGAAATTCTCATTTTAGTTCAATGAAGAGTCTTTTAATTGTTGGATGATTCAGTGGGTGATCAATGTGGGAATACCAGTAGAGGAATTTCCTAGAGAAACTCGTGACTCTTAAGAAGCTCTTGAAATCAATGATGGTGGTACAAAATTTGTGTGAACTTGTATTGCATTAATCACAAACACTAGATATTAGATAGAAGTTCACTTAAAGAAGGATTTCTTCGTTTTTGTTAGCAACTTTTATTGGCAAAGGAGGTCCAAAATAGTGCAAACATGTTGCCAATGATCTTATCAAGACCTACTAAAAAACAAAATATAGTTTAACTAAACCTCTACAAACTTACCAAAATGTTGAAAGAAAATGCCATTGATGATCCTCGTGAAAGTGGTGGGTGCATTGATGAGGCTAAAAGTCCTGAATAAGAACTCAAAGAAGCCAAAATTGGGCTTCAAAGTTTACTTCCATGCGTCATTGAGTTCCATACACACTTGGTGACAACTTGAAGCAAAGTCTGGTTTTGTGAAATACTTGCTCCCCTTAAGTTGATCAATAAGGTCATTAATTCAAGGCAATGGGCATTGGTTCTTAAAAAAGGCATTGCTAAAGTCGTTGCAATCCATGCAAACACACCACTCTTGTTTCTCCATTTTTGTTAGCAACTTTTGTGGTAAAGGAGGTCCAAAATAGTGCAAACATGTTGTCAATGATCTTATCAAGACTTACTGAAAAACAAAATATAGTTTAACTAAACCACTAAAAAATTACCAGGATGTTGTAAGAATATTTCATTGATGATCCTCGTGAAAGTGGTGGGTGCATTGATGAGGCTAAAAGTCTTGAATAAGCACTCAAAGAGACCAAAATTGGTCTTAAAAGTTTACTTCCATACATCATTGAGTTTCATACACACTTGGTGACAACCTGAAGCAAAGTTTGGTTTTGTGAAATACTTGCTCTCCTTAAGTTGATCAAAAAGGTCATTAATTCAAGGCAATGTGCATTAGTTCTTAAGAATGACATTGATAAAGTCCCTACAATCCATGCAAATACACCACTCTTGTTTCTCCTTCTTGGGAGATGTCAAGGCCAAATATCCAAATGGGGATGTTCTAGCCTTGATGTTTCTGTCCTTCAAGAGTTGTGTGATTTTTCACTCAATCTCTACACTCTCCTTCCAAGAGGTGTAATATGTAAGGAAATTACACAAGGAAGTGCGCAAGGAAGAACCATGAAATAGATCATTGAAATGTTGTATGTTATAAAGGGGAGGTATACCCTTGGGTTCTTCAAACACATTGACACATGAGTCAATGATTTATTGTATATCAAAGGGATGTATCTTCCCTTTGTCGTCTTCCTTGGCTAGGCGACAATGCACAACGACGTAAATTTGTTAAGAGTGACCTATTTAATGTTTGATCTACCAAAAAGTACAAGTTAGACAATAGAAGAAGAAGTGGAAGTAAGTTTGTATGTTTAATCATCCTTGGGAATCTTATGGGTGTTGAAGTATCCACAATATTGTGCATGTCTGGTATAATAATATGGCCTTCCTAGAATCAAATCAGAGCAATTAAGAGGGATGACATCACACGCTATGTTGTCATGTAAGGGTCCAATGGAAATGGGATGGAGCACCTCCAAGTGTTGAGAGTATGCTATATTGATTCCTTAATCCATCCAGGATAATATGACTTGGGGTGAGGAATAATTGTCAACTAAAAGTATACTATGGTGATAGAAGCCATTTTTCTTAATTTGGGAATTTTGGGTGAAAAGGATCTTGCCTCACTGCATGTGTAGTTCTTGGCCATCAAAATTTTGTATGGATATATTGTAGATAGGTTGGTAACATCTATGTTGAAATTAGTAGAAATATGTTTTGCAACAAGGAGTGTTTGAGCCTTCTTAGTGATCTTATCTTCAAGGACCCTACATTAGTCATTAGAGTGCATGCACTTCTTTTTATAGGAATGTTGCTTCTTCTTCTTTTTCATCTTAGTATTGAAATGTTATTTTGGGAGGCCCTTAGTTCTTTCCATTGTTATTTGGTTCTCCCTTGGAAATGGAAAGGGGTTGAGAAGAGTAAACATGCTTCTTTTGATTGAAATGATTGGTTTTAGGAAGCTTAGGTTCTATTTTAGAAGCAAGTTGGAAGGTAGGCTCCAGGGAAGTAACAAATAATAGTTTTAGTTGTTTCCTTAAATCCAATAATAACCCAAAAAAGAATCTAACACAATTTTTTTAAGTCTTCTACATCAATATTAATGGAAATTTTGTTAAAGATGTCAACAAGTTGTCGGATGGACTATCTAAGTATTTATTGAGGCCGTAGTAATTTTCCTACAAAACATCCTTATATTATAATGGATAAAACCTCTTACAAATGACAATATTGAAGTATATGGGCCAAGTGTTGATCAGGGGTTGGTAACTTGGTTGTTGGATTCCAAATATTGGGTGTGGGTATACCATCATATAAGGGAAATGGTTTTTTATGTGAATTTAGTGACTAGAATCTTGTTATCCTCTATTAGGTTTGATAGGTTTTGAAATAATCTTCCATTTTGTGTTTCCAAGAATCAAGCTCATCACCATTGAGGGGCCCATCATATTTAGGCACCAACAACATAATGACCAACATAAAGTTATGTTGAACAATAGTGACCACCTAGTGAATAGTAGGTTAAGGTGTATGTTGTTGGTGTGCTTGTTTCTTTATGGGGATGGGTTGTTGCATTATAGGCCATAAGTAAAAAATTGAATATATGTATGTATGCATATATTTCAAAATTAATTGAAAGTAAACAAATTTACCAAAGCTTAAAACATCTCTCCCATCTACAACTCAAATATTAAGCAAGGGGGAAATGAGTGAAATTTCATGGGTGGCTTTTATAAGTTTTCATCCATGGCTATTATTGATTAAGGAAGGAGGCTAGATAGGTTTCCACAAATCTAGGCCATTACTTTGGGAATATAACTACAATTGGAGCAATTTTAACCATTCATCTGAGGTTAAAAGATTGATTAATCTATGAAAAGTGAATGGAAAACTTACGCTTGTAACTAAAATATTTTTGTAGATTCCTTTAGTGTTAGTGTCCACTTCATACATTTAAGTAGAATTGAATTCCTCCTAATAATAATTAGTTCACTTCATCCATTTCAGTATAATTAAATTCCTCCCAATAATAATCACAAAACATTATCTTTAGCAATATTGCATTGGTTCTCTCCTCTTTGATTCTAAGTTTCTTGTGACGTGGATAAACAACCAAGAAAGTTAGATGGGCATCCCAACATTGCATTTGGTTTTTGTTTTTTTTTGTTTCTTTTGGTGTGGATAAATTATGAAGAGAGAAAAACATTTTTTTGGTTTCTAGTTTCCTTTGAACATAAACGTTGAGTGTAACAGAGGATATGCAATATCCAAGTTTCATTTTGGAAGTCTCCAAAATTAGGATCTCATTTCCTTTGAACATAAACACTAATTGCATTGGATATGTAGTGGTCAAACTCATTTTGGTAGCATTAAAAAATAAATACTTAAAGTGTGTGTGTGTGTGTGTGTGTGTGTCTACACGTGCACAGACACGCGCACACACACACCACATTTACAATTCATTATCAATATTGAGAACCACATTGCAATATTTTTTTAGTTTAAATGGCTAAACACAATAGTAAAAAAGGTTTGTAGTTTTGTTGTCCATTGTGATATATATTAAACAATGTAGATTCATCTTAACTTTGGCTCTATCAAGCATCGACAGGAATCAAATATGTGTAGGTGAAAACCTTTTTGAAGAAGAAAAACTTGAGGAAGGTTTGCACCTTGACAAATTTCATCACTCTCAGCGTTTGATAGAGTTGGAGTTAAGATGGATCTGTGCTGGTTATTATTCATGCAGAGTTGTCCATGCATGGTAATGAGAAGGACTTTGTTTTCCTCTACTACTAACAATTCAAACTCTCATATCAAAGTCTTTAATAGGCTTTAGAAAGGTTGCAAGAGAAAGAGAGATTATGTGAAAAGGCAGAAGAGTCAATGACCCACATGGGGAACCACTGATAGAGCTACGATAATGATCATTGCCTTATTGCAAGGTAAATTTTGCTTCATAGAAAACCTTATGTGAATTTAATGGCAACACAGGTAGTTTGTTTATGGCTATAAAATTCAATGGTGGGAAAATTTGGTTTTTTATTTTTATATAGGTGTTTATGTGAGTAATTTTGGGTGTTGTGTTAATGGAGGCAAGTGCATTCCATACAGGTACAAGGAGATAATAGAGGCTTGCAATGCATAGTGAACCATGATTAGGATGTGATGAATATTTCTTCACATAGTGTTGGACTGACACTTCTCTTTTCAAAGGTTTTGTATTAAAGGAAATTGTCATTAAAGCTTCCTTTTAATAAAAACAATGAATATGTTTTGTTTTTTCGTAGCATAACACTATTGGAGTTCAAAATTTTCAATAACTCAAAATGCTTTAGATTTTTTCCAAAATACCTATTAGAAAAAAAACAATAGTGAACCAAAGTAGCATAACTAAACATAAGGCCCAAGGCTTGGGCATAAATAAACATAGTTATACAGCAGTAAGTAAGAGTTTGGTAGAAGTTTGTCTTTGTGGTTCGGGGCTGGTACCTATCCTATACTAATCGAATCATTCTCAACAACAATCGAAACCCAACCACCATTGCCAAGTTTAGGAGGCTTGGTCATCTTGGAAATGGTTAAGGTTTTGTATACAATGTTTCCTTTAACTATTAATATAAACAATAGTGCACATATTGGGGCCACAAGGTAGCCACCATAAGCTATAAAAGATTAGGATAAGGTTTTGTATAAAATGTTTCCTTTAACTATTAATATAAACAATAGTGTACATATTGGGGCCGCAAGGTAGCCACCATAAGCTATAAAAGATTAAGCTAAAATGTGGCTAGCTAACAAAACTACCCAAGAGAATAATGCCTATCAAAAGTTGCAATTAAGCATATGATGAAGTAGAAAGAAAATATTGTAGTGAAGGATTTGGATGTATACGTAATCTTCTTCTTTTATCTCTTTTTCCTTGTGCTTCTATGAAATGAGATAGAGTAACTTTTATGAAACAATATATTCTTGATGTTGTATTAAACTTGAGCTTGTATGAGTTTGAGCTATCTTTGTGTTAGACTTACTAAATCATGTATGAAATGAATTATCCTTATGATTATGGTAACCTTGTGTATGAAACAAGCTATTATTTTAATATATTGAGCTTAATTGAATCCTAGTGGCCACTACGATTCATTCAACATCCTTAAGAAGGCTTGTGGTAAGCTTGTGTATGAACCAAGATAGAACTCTCCTTGTGCTTGATGTGTGAATTGAGATGTCCAAAATCCTGGCAACCACTAGATTCAATGAGATATAGCTGAGATATTCTTGAGATGTTTATGAATCTTAGTGGTGGTCAGGATTCAACAAGCCATCCATAAGCTTGTGTGTGAAATGTCCATGAATCCTAGATGGAATTAAGATTCAATGAGCCATCCATAGGCTTGTGTATGAGATGTTCATTAATCCTAGTGGGTGCTAACATTCAATGAGACATCCTTAAAATTGAGCTTCCTTGTGCTTATATTAAGCTTAGAGAATTACATAATTATGATGTCGAGGAT
>ML806045.1:443491-455702 GCA_009831015.1 Picea engelmannii | reverse complement strand
GATTGATTTTTAATCTCTTTTGTACATTGTTTATGTATTTTGTTAATTAGAAGATCATGATGTTGTTCATTTTTAATTTAAATGTTATCATGATGTTGTTCATTTTTATTCAATGAGATCAGTATAAATATAGGGTTCATTCCTCAGAGGATAAATATAATTTTGAGTCTCTGAATAAGTATTTTAAGAATAGATTTCTTTGAATAAGTATGGTAAAGAATTGCTTTTAAGAGATAGTCTGCCTTATGAATTCACTACCCATAATCAAATATTGCTTTTGAAGTAAGATAGTTTGTTTTGATTAGTTCACTGTCCATAATCAAAGATTGTTTTCAAAGAAAGATAGCTTGTTCTTATTCAAGATTTGATTACTTAGAATAATGAGATCACCATTCATAGTTGTAGATTACTCTATAAATTTAAATTAAATGTCTTCATTATTTGAGTTTATTGGCATTAGATTGACTAGGATAGATTAGAGCTCTAGACCTTGACACACAGTGCTGGCACATCGAAGCTTACGAGCTCCAGGTTGAAAATTTAATGTTGAAATAGATAGCATATATTTCACTCGACAGTTTGAGGGCCCCTTGCCTTCATATTTTAAGTTCCTGCACTTTGTAAAGCAATCACACTTCACTTATAGTCCTTTATTACAAGAAAGGTTATCTAACATAAGCACATAGGGGTAAAAAGAATCACAAGTCTTCTATTTGATTTGTTGCCACATGGATGGCTCATTCGGCATTTAAAACTTTGAGTTAAGGTTATTGATTTTTCAAACACAATCAAATAATTTGGGACTAGAAATCAATTTTAACCCCCAAGTATTCTCTTCCGCGATGCCCAAGTGTGATCTCGAGAATCAGAAAAGGTGGTTAAAAGGAAATTTTGTCTCCCTTAAAAAATCATTAGGAGAGGGAAAAACCCCCTTTGGGTACCTCTTAGTTTTGAAAATTATCTTAAATATTTGTAAGGGCTCATACATGCCCACATGTTTACAATCTTAGGACAGTTTCTAAAAATCTTTCTTAGTCTAGACAACACTCTAGGAAAGTTTAAAATATTAAGTAAGGGCCCATACATGCCCACATGTCTACAATCCTAGGATAGTTTCAAAATATTTTCTAGTATAGACAACATTCTAGGGAGTTTAAAAGATCAAGTAGGGACCCATATGTCCACATTGCTAGTTCTCTAGGGATTTAAATATTCTGCAAGGTTGTACCAAAGAACTCAGTAAGCTAGGTAAGAATATTTGTAAGGACCACAGGAAGTCCACATGCTACAATATTACACTTAACTTATTAAAAATATTTTGCACAATTTTCACTTTCTTGCACACAAAGCCACTCATTGCACACATAATTTATATTAGAATAGTGGAGGTCGAAGTAAGCTTTCTTTTTAAGTACCCACAAATTATTTCAAAGGAACTCTGAAAGATTTGACTACTTCTTTGGAAATTGTTCACACCAATTTAATTCAAACGAGGTTGGTCCATGACCCAAATATTTAAACTCACTCCATCTAAAAAAATTATAAGAACACACTAAATTTTCTTCCACAAGAGGTGCCTAAAAGAAATTTTTTAGTCTAGGTAGGATCTTAGGGGTAGGCATCCAAATAACCCCCTGTTATCAGGTTCTCACATTTTAAAACAATAGAAGTTGAGAATAGGGATCCTTCAAATCCTCCAAGTCAAGTGTTCATATACCATAAGGCAGGGAGATACCCGTGAAGGGTTGAAGGCCGAGGTCTGGTTGTTCTGTGCATCCCTTCTTGAGTCACCTAACTCTTGTGAGGGTATCTAGTCTGTGACCCATTTTTTAGGCCAAAAATCTAAATGTCGCACTTTGACTGAGGTACTTAGTGGCCAAACATAGGATATATACCCAGGTGGCAGTTGTGGGTTGTGATCGCACCTTGGTCAGATTTTGTGTGGCTATTAGGAAATATCGCCATCTCTTTCGGGATATGCACCCTCTACCCCTCATTATAACTAACTACTTCAACCTTCACTAGTTCCTCTTGCAATGGATTTAGACCCCACTATCGAGTGTTATTCGAAGGCCTAGTGTTAAATTGAGAGGAAGGACGACATGTATTTTAGGACACGAGCATTTATTTTTCGTTTCCCCCATGCAGACAAAATCAACCTATCCACATGCTTGTTTATTTTACAGTTTATTTATGTATGATGTTCATTTGATTACATGAAATTGTGAGTTATACTATTTTGTGAAGGTCGGAAATATAAAAAACACTTGTTCATTTATTTCTCTCTTATCATTGTTTGCACACATTCACTTTTCTAGTCAGATCCATAGGGGAACCAAAGAATCCTTATTGTTCTAGATGCTTGTAGAATCTCCCTCTTATTCTAGGAGGAGTCCCTAGTCTTTCCAACTCACCGACTCAACCATCTCACACCCCCATGAGTGCTACTATTTTGGGATAAGCTTTACTTGGTTCCAATTTACTTGGGTCAAATACCCAAGGCAATCCATCTATTGGTTCTCCTTCACAAGGAGGCGAGGGTGAAACTTCTTCTCAATGAAGAAGTACAAACCCACCAAATCCATCTTGTTGGCACAGGGGAAAACCTAGGGTTCAATGCTTCAGCAACGCACCAACAAAACCCTAACTACCAGCCCTTTCGGCAACACCTGCGAAGCAGATGAAGTCTCACCCGAGGTAGAAGCAAGGGTGGTTGCAGCTCTCAGATGTCTGCAACCTAGCTGGGACATAGATCTGTGATTACAATACCTTAACAGATCACTTAGCAGTCAACATTTGTTAGCAATTAACCCTTATTTACATTGCAGATCCAAATCCTAATTACAGAACGGCGCAGCATCCCACAAGATCTAATACATCCAGCACTTAGCACATAGAAACAAATCATATCTAGAATTCATTCACATTACTAAGCACTAAGCTATAATATCATATGCATCTAACATATATCATTGCACTAAGCATACATCACATCAACAACTATAATGCACAAATAAACCACAACACAGGATATATGTGGTTCACCCCAGTGTGGGGCTACGTCCACCAACTCTTCTCTTCTTTATTATCTTCTCTCAATATTTGATAAGCACAGAGACATAAGAACCTACTCTACATAAGACAGGAGATCTATGTGCACCTCACCAGATCCTCCTTCCCTGAGCTAGATTTTAGCACAAATCCTTCTTACAATCTGTGCACAAGCTTCTTACAATCACTTGCATTTAGCTTTGCACAAATCCTTTTCAATCACATGGGTCAAACTCTAGCACTTAGCATCTCTGCCTCATTACCCTTAGTACCACTTACTTACATTGCCTAGATTTCTATTTATACATTACAAAATGTGCCTAAACATGGGTAAACCCATGGGTTGACATCCCATACCCATTACATAAACCTTAAACCTAAAAATTCCCTAAGAAAGGGTTGAGACACTATGATCTTTGCTTCGCCTTGCACTCCACCTTCGATCAGCCTATCAAAGTCCCAAAATTGTTCAAATGTGACCCAAGTTCTCCAAAACTTTGTCAAGGGCTAACAGGCCCCCAACACTCACCTGTGACTCATCCCGGGTCACTCTAATCTAGGCAACTCTGCCTCAAATGCCTCAAGCTTGGCTCAAGCTGCTTCGACATGTTGTTTCACCAGAGCCTCCTGCTCGGTGAAATATTGAATAACCTTCTCTGTCACAAGTCCTTCCAATCTCTGTTCAATTGAATTGACTACTTGTTCTAGTTGTGCACCTTGTCCTTCAATCTCCTCAAAAAGTATGCAAGTTGCATCCAGCACTAGCTAGAGTCGTTGGGTCACTTCCATGACCTTACTCTGAATGGCATGGGCTTGTTCGTAAACCATGCATTGTTCCTGGGCTCTTTTCATCCTCTTGACCGGTGATATTAGCTTGAACTGCACTTGCACTATTATTGCTTATTGTTTTGCCTCGTGGAGTTGTGACTCCAATGTCCTGAGATCAGGGTCTTCTGCAAGGTGCTTGTAGGTCTGCACACTTCGACTGTTGAGTTGTTTGCGTTCCAAGGATAATTCATTGATTCTCTCAACTTCCCTCCTCGCAGTTTCTTCTCTTAGTTCTTGCACTTCCTGCAGAGTGCGTGGCATTGCTTGTAACTCCAGTTCGACTATCCTCTGTTGGATTTGTTGAATGGATTCGGTAAGCTTCCCTACTTGTCTTTCTACTGGGTCTTCTTCCATCTGTTCTAAGCCCGTCATAGAGTGAAGTGCTCTAATGACTGCTTCTTTAACTCCAATCTTCTCTGCGACCAGTTGTTCCTTATCCTTCTGGATCTGTGTTCTATCCTCTGCAAACTAGGCTTGGATGTCGTCTCTTTCCTGTTGCGCAACCTAGCATTGTTCTTTGGCTTCCTCTTTTTCTTGCTTTAAGGCCGTTGTGGCCTACTCTTTTTCTTCCTGAAAATGAAAAAGGTGAGATTCGATCACATCTGCTATTCAGCGGAGATGGGAAGGTTCGTCTCCCAAATCTATTCCTTTGGATGATGGGAGCGCAGTAGACACTGTGTGGCTGGAGTGGAGGGCTTGTTGTACCCCTTTCATCTCTACTTCAATTTTTTCATACATGATTTCTTTTTTGGATTCATTACGCTATAATATATCTTCTGAGGTATATGAGATAGTGGTGATGATGAAATATATGTCATCCATCATGAGCACAGTCTACATCTGTGGTTTAGTATCTTTAGAATTCTTTCGCGATGTAGGTTTCGTGGGGGGAACCTTTATTTTCTTGGAGGTCTCAGCTTTGTCAATAGGGTGCCTAGGTGGTGTTACTTTGCCTTGTTTATGCTCGTCTTCTTCTCCTTTTTCTTATTCTTTGTCTTCTTCTTTGTCTACTTCTTTATCTACTTCATCATCACCTCCCCCTCCTAGTGAGTATAAAGTAGTCTCTTCTGATGCATTGTTCATCTTCTGTACTTCTTCCTTTTTCTTCCTTCTACTACTTATGGGTGCATCATACTCTTCGTGAGTGACCAAAGGAATTTCTATTAGGTCAGGGTCAGACAGTTATGCTTGGTCGACTGGTACAAGGAGTTATGCAAGCCACTCCTTAGTTATTTCTTCCATGTCCTCCTCAATGAGCTTTTAGTAAGATTGGAGCTCTTCTTTATGTTTGTATCCTCATGCAGTGATATAAATAAAATGTTTATCTGTGCGAAACTTCACAAATGGTTTGAATCTGTGTAGGGTATTCGGTGTCATGCGAGGGGAAGACTCAATAGCCCTCTTCAACTGCAGGTAATAGGTGTGGAACACCGCATTTGACTTCCATTGTTTATCCATGTCACTCGAATACCATAGTGTGGTGAAATTCATGGCTAAGGGTTATGATGGCTCAATCTCAAGGAAGGTCACACCGTCCAGCATCTCCGAAGAAATGAAGGTGATGAGGATCAGCAGCCAACTAAAATTGAACTCGTAGCCCTGATCTTGAGCTTCACGAAAGTCTTTCTCTAAATGGTTGACGAGGAAGCTCACCCAGTTCATTTGTATCCCTTCCACACATTTTTCGACAAGGTCGACGACAAACCCTGTGACCTGCGTGGGTCTATTCTTCCTTACTAGCTTACCAACAATCAACTGGAAAGCTAGGCGCACTGTGCCATTTTGGATGGAGGCAACCTTGTATCCATGCTTCCCCTTTTCTACATCGCCATAGGTGTCTTTGATTCTCTATGCCAGGGTGCAATCTATAGCATTTCCTGGATAAAATTATTGTGGGTCTGGTCCTTGCATGCTTAGTTCGGTGATCCTATGGATCAGCGCCGGATCAATGGTGTTACACCTATCAGACCACAGATAACCACTATGGAAGCATGACAGTAGGAGATTAACGCATGCATTAACCTCCTGATGTCTTTCAAAGTGTGGTATCTTCATCACATTCAAGATAGTTGACCTCGCGATGTCCATGGTCCACGACTGGGGGATGATCTTTGACTTCTTCCCCTTTGTCTTAGTCAAATACTTGTATGGTGCGAGCATGCCATAGATCTTTCAGTATCCTAGGTTATAGTCACTGATCTTCAACGTCGGAATCTTCTCCAACTGTGGTCTGACTACGTGTATCCCCTTAGGGAGGTACGCAGTGATGATTGTGTAGTTGAAGTCCCTCAAGGACATTGTCACGACTCACCATGCCAGCCAGAGGGGGGATGTAGATGGGTAGGATAGATGGTATGAGCTTTACATTCGCTAAGTCATCACGATGCTTCGTTTGTTTCTCTGTCATAGCTCAGGATAGTCCAGATCCACGAGCAGTCGAAGGGGATGCTTTCACTCCTCTTGTCAACGAGGCTTGGATGTCTGTAGACATCACCTTCTTGGCCATGAGGTCTATTAGGATCTCTTCGACAAATTTTTCTACTGTGCTAATTTCATCCGACATGCACACTCGAGATCTGATATCTCAGGTTGGTGAACAACACTTAATGTAACAAAACGGATGGTGAGGTCTCAATGATCACTATGTGAAAGCAACTAGTTATTTGTGGGCTCGGCTAATCATAATTGGCAAAAGTGTTCTTGGTGCAATGCTCGACGGGATAAATAGACAACATCATAACAAACTCTAACAATGGGCAGGAACACCTCAATCAATGTTATTCCATCTATTATGGTGCGGTCCCAATGGTCAAGTGGCGAATGTTCCGGAAATAACTGTGTTTCTATCCATTATGGAGCGTCTTTCTAACGGTCGGGACACCTCCAACAGTCATATTTCTTCGTCATGGTGAAGTGACAATCTTCGATGTTATGATATCCTGGCGAAGTTCCAGTTCTGCAAACCTTCTTTCTGCGGAGTTCTCCCTGGAATTTTCTGTAACTTGTCTAACTTTGTTTTCTTCTTGTTGAGCTTTCTGGCTTTCTTTCTTGAAATCTGGGTCATTGGTTTCCTCTTTCCATTATCGTTCTTATCTCCTCTTCACATGGTAACTTCTCACTATGGAGGGTCTTCCATAGGATTCGAGGGTAATACTTATTCTCTTTTTGGGGTAGGTGCTCTACTCTCTTGTACAGACAGGTGTTTCAAGTCTTCATGTGTTCTTTCAACTTTGACGTCTAGATCTCTGGCCTTTAGTAGCTTCGACTAGTCCTCTTGTTCTTTCAATAAGTGTGTTATTCTCCTAGCCGTGAAATCTCTTAGTTCTTGTTTTTTTTGTTCTAGATCCTCCTCTTCTTGTTTCCTTCATATCTAATCTTTCTCAATCCAAATTTTTCCTAGCAGAATAGCAAATGGGGCATTGTTCTCAACAAATTTAACAATCTAAAATTCTTCTTCTGTAGAAGTTCCATGAGAACTCATATATGTTTGGGAAATTCTTCCACATAGGGTTATCAACTTTCCTCTAAATAATCCTATTCCTCCTAATGAAGTAACCATAGCAAGCTTTCCCAAAATTTCCCAAGTTCTTTCTGTCAAGATATTCACATGTGTTTCCTCATCCAGGACACGGTCTATGTCGAAGTCTCCTATTTGTGTTTCTATGTGCTCCTTCTCTTTTAGATCTCTGATAAGTTGATATCTCTATGATCGTTCAGTGTTTCTTTTATCTATAATAATATAGTCTCTGATTCTTTCTGGGGTTCTATCATATCTTTAATTTCTCGGCCTGTCTCATAGTTTTCTTGTCTCATATTCATCTTTTCAACTTTGGCAATCATTCTAGGGAAATCCAAAACTTCATGTCCAGTAGCCTTACAACAAAGGCAAATAGGACCTCTACCAGGGAATTCCTTAGCAATATGTCTCAGTCTTCTGCAACTATAACAAAGAGTTAATCATCTCTTTCTTTAAATGACCCCTAACCTTTCCTGTACTACGCACTGGGATCACAGTGGTGGGTCTGAAAAAAATTCTTTCTAGGATCCTGCATCCATTTGTTAGTCCAACAATGATTTCTATGCATGGAATAACATATCTTTCACTATTTCTATCAGATCTATTCATATCAAATCTTCTTTCTTCTATTTGTACCCTAGTTTTCAGATTAGAACCAAATCTATTAAACATACCTAGATCCATTCTTTCGAAATAAAAAAATTCACTTATCTTACCTTTATCAGAGCACAAAGCTTCAAGATCTTACCTCTTTTCTTCAGATCGGACTTCTCTTCTTAACACAGAGCTTCGCAAGTCAAATAGAATACTACGCACTAGGGCAGAAGATCTACGCATAGAGCTTCCTCTTTTATTCAATTCCCAACAATCACAGTTTCAGGTCTCGACAACGGAACCATTTGTTGGCACAAGGGCAGACCCAGGATTCAATGCTTCAGCAGCGCACCAACAAAACCCTAACTATCGGCCCTTTCGGAAACACATGTGAAGCAAATGAAGTCTCACCCGAGGTAGAAGAAGGGGTGGTTTCAAGACTCAGATGTCTGCAACCTAGCTGGGACATGGATCTATGATTACAATACCTTAACAGAGCACTTAGCAATCAACATTTGTTAGCAATTAACCCTTTTTTACATCCTAGATCCAAATCCTAATTACAGAAAAGTGCAGCATCCCACAAGATCTAATACATCCATCACTTAGCACATAGAAACAGATCAGATCTAGAATTCATTCACATTACTAAGCACTAAGATATAATGTCATATGCATCTAACATATATCATTGCACTAAGCATACATCACATCAACAATTATAATGCAGAAAGCAACCACAACACGGGATATACGTGGTTCACCCCAGTGTGGGGCTACGTCCACCAACTCTTCTCTTCTTTATTATCTTCTCTCAATCTTCGACCAGCACAGAGCCACAAGAACCTACTTCGCATAGGACAGGATATCTATGCGCACCTTGCCATATCCTCCTTCCCCGATCTAGGTTTTAGCACAAAGCCTTCTTACAATATGTGCACAAGCTTCTTTCAATCACTTGCATTTATCTCTGCACAAAGCCTTTTCAATCACATAGGTCAAACTCTAGAACTTAGCATCTATGCCTCATTACCCTTAGCACCACTTACTTACATCACCTATCTTTTTATTTATACATTACAAAATGGGCCTAAACATGGGTAAACCCATGGGCCGACATCCCATACCCATTACATAAACCTTAAACCCAAAAATGCCCTAATAAGGGGTCGAGATCCCCTGATCTCTGCTTTGCCTTGCGCTATGCCTTCAATCAGCCTATCGAAGTCCCAAAATTGGTCAAACATGAACCAAGTTCTCCAAAACTTGGTCAAGGGCCAACACCTCTCAAGGGATAGGTCCACTACCTACACACACAATGGTTGGAATTAAACCTCCTCCAAATCCCCCTTTTCCATACATGGCATCCCTCAACATTCCCGATTTAACCAAGCTCATGAATGACCCCATTTTACATGATGCCACTTGGACCAATATGCCTACCAAATTGCCTTTAGACATTCTGAAGTTTGAAAGAAAAATAGGGGAAGTCCCTGCTAACCCTGTTATGACCTTCAACTTATGATGCTCTTCAAACAACATCATGGATGAATCCATCTACTTTAGGTTATTTCAAAGAACCCTCACCAGTTTATCAGCCAAATGGTATGTGGACGAAATATCAGGGTCCCACGTGACCTTTGAATCATTGGCCAAGGCTTTTTTGTCCTTTTTTCAATTACCAGTTCGTCATGGCACTGGCTTAGAACTTCTCTTTTAGTTCAAACAAACCATTTCTATCCATATCGCTGACCACATCCATGAATGTCGTCAGTGACGTAGTTTTTGTAAAGCATAAAGCACCAAAGAACAATGTCTCGATTGGTTTCGTAAATCACTCGTCCCTGTGATTGTCAAGAATGTAGCATCCACTTTTCCTCAATCAGAAGAGGAAGCCATCATTAAGGCCCAACAATTTTACCTCTTATATTCCCAATCAGATTACTTGTACACAGTATTATCTGATGCACCCAAACCCCTACCAGGACAAACCTGGGGTTTCTCACACTACGTATGGGTTGATTGGTTCTATGACACACCTCAACCCTTACGTCCACCCATCACCTACTTATGGTGCAAATTAGTATCCTCAATCATATGGAGGGACATATTATTACCCTCCCCCCGCTAACCAACAATCCTATCATGTTTCCCCCCCCCGTCATTCGGGGGACCCCAACCAGCACCTCCGATGCATCTGGTCTCTCAATAAAGTACGGGTCCACCCACAACCCCTGTATATAACCACAACAGTAGTGGAAGTACTTCAAATTCTTATGCACCATATGAATCATCTCCACAAAACAATCCATATTTTCCATTTCCTGGTCCTCCCTAGTCGATTGCTCCTCCACTGGGACAACCACATGTCGGCGTTAACTTTGTTCAACCCTCTCCCATTCAACAGGTTTGTGATTTTGAATAGTTGAATATGGAAAATTTGGCCCATCAATTGAATAATGCCAAGAATAAAGGAAAAAATCAAAACAATAACAACCCGGAACCAGGAGAAAATAACCCCCAACAAAACCGTCTCATTGGGGGTAACCAGAAACCCCAAGGGGGAAACAATAACAATCAACCACGAAAAGAGAAGAACAACAATCTCAGTACTAACTTCCCTTGTGCCCTATGTGGTGAGTATGGACATTACACTCACCATTGCCCCCAAATTCCCGATTACAAATGGATGAAATAATCCATGAATACACAAAGCCCTCTAGCACCACCTGCCCCTTAGCCAGCCCCACAACATTATTTGCAACTACCACCTTCAGTCATTTTTCAAAACCCCATTCCACACCAAGGTGTGATGAATACCAAACAAGAGATAAAATCTACCCCACCAAAAATGGGGCAATATCAAAACCCAAGTCCCAATCAACCCAGAAATCCAGTCGATCGCAGTATCCTTTATACGAGTGAAGAAGTGATTATTTTGAAAACACACAGTCGTTAATATGAAATGCCTCCCGACTCTACCCCAACCACCTCAGAAACAACTCCAACTACAGCAGGACAACCAATGATGATCCCACGACCTAACACTGAACCAAATCCCTGAATACACCGCATACCTTTATGACGGAATGTACATAACCCTCATGCTAGGGCATCCCATAACTACAATCTAGTTGATGACTTAGCATAGTCTCCTGCAGCCATGTCTATGTTGGAGGTCCTCCAAACCTATCCATCACAGTGCAAATCCTTACTTTCCACCTTGGGGGCAGTTGACCCGGCTGATACTTGACTAATCACCTTTGATTTAGATAGCAGAGAACCACGACTCCCCGCTCTGGTAGCCTTTCATATACCATTGAATATCTATAGCATCATAATCCATCAATGCATCCACATGCATACTGTCCAAAGTAGTATGGCAGAAACTCATCTCACCTGAGCTAGTACCATCTACCATCACCCTAAGAGCTTATGACAGTCGACCATCATCCCCTGAAGGGATCTTCCAAAATTTCCCCGCAAAACTTGGGGGAAAAACCATCTTGATTAACATTGAAGTTATCAATGCCCCACTTGATTACAATATCTTGTTTGGACATAGCTACATGTATGCTATGAAGGTGGTAGCCTCTTCTGTGTTTCGTATGATGATGTTCCCCCATAACAAGAAAATTGTGACCATTAACCAACTTACACATTACGAGCCTAATCATTCTGCCAATATTGATCACATCCTCCCTCTTGTCCACGTTAGCTCAGATGATTTTACATTCATCAACATTGGCCCTGGAATATTCAAAGACCCATCCTTGTTAGGAACTTATCATGGAGCACCACCTCTCCTAAACTCATATATTTTAGCACAAGTGTGTATATTTTCCTCTAACGGAACAGACATCAGAGACAATACTCCTCTCATTGAATCCCCTTTCAGAGAAATAATACCTCAGGAATTCCTTGAAAACACCACCACACCACTTTTCCTAGATTCCCCCCCCCCCTCCAAGGGAAAATATCGGTTTGGGAGACAGTCCCCCAAGCCATTACCTAAATCCCCTTTTTCTACCCCCCACTTGGAGTCCAAGCATTCCAGGTAGTTTCTACCCTCACCCTTCCCAACATGGTTATCTCCATCCCTGTATGGTATCTCCATCAAGCCTCTATTGTTCCTACACCATCTCTCCCTCCTCAGACAGAGGGATTACTGATGAAAATCCCAATACATGCCCCTACCACACCACCACCACCCCCAAATGG
>ML806045.1:360702-402973 GCA_009831015.1 Picea engelmannii | reverse complement strand
AATAAACTGCTCCAAGTGGCCGCGTTGGCTGGGGCCGTGGATGTTTCCCCGTAGGGGTTTTACCACGTGAAAACATCGGTGTGTTGATATTTGATCTGGTTATGTGAGTGGTTACTGAAGGTGTTCATCCTCTGTTGGAATACATGTGTTGTCGAACAAATTTTTCCCACTTCATTTGGATTCTCAATGAAGAAGTTATGATTGTTTTACCCGGAACACCTGTTTATTGACTAGCTTCGGGACTGGTCACAAACCCTATATTCCACAGAGTGTATCTCCATAATTATATAGAATCAATAGTTTAACCTTTTACCAAAGGTACCTTGATATGTCTTCTCAATACCATAGCGATTTCACCATTTGAATCATTCTATAAAAAAAGTTATAGCAAAAATGGTAAGATGACTTGAAAATAACATACCTTAGAACACATCACCAAAAGACTTCATCCTCCCTTGAAATCCGGCCTTMTTTTCTTCTTATTTCCTCTAAAATTTGACTTGTATCAAATGAATGTATAATGATGTTTATTTATACCATTTATGTCACTTCCTTTTAAGATTAGGGTCAACCTGACACTTTCTTATTTTGTAATTATTTTCTTTAATTATCTTCAGGGCCTACATGTACTTCCTTCTTCAATTCACTTTGTCATCTTCAAAAATTCATTTCTCCTCAACCATGACGATCCACGTGATGTGCCACATACCGAAAACAGCATGATGTATACTATCCATCCATCGGTGTTGTATCTTCATGTGCATTTTCCTTCATGTCCAAATACCTTCATCAATCTCGCGGTCCAAAACCCATCACTAGGGTTGACATCAATGAAAACAACCAATCTTCCAACATCCATCTCAGCAGAAAGTGATTTTACTAATTTTGTAAGTTCATCAACTTAAGGATGGACAATAGAGGAATCAGAGGTTGAGGCTTCAGATTTATTTTTTCTCTTGTCCCTATCAGATTTTCCGCTAAGTTTGTCAGATGCCACTATGTTAGATTCTACCTCCAAGGCTGCATCTTGCATATAAGCTAAGGATGCAGATCTTATTTCTCTCAGTAGAAGGCAAAACTCAGGGTCAAAATCACTGGCATAGGTGATCTTGGTAGAGGTTTTTGTAGGATTTATTTCAGCAAGGATCTTATTGTACATTTTATTGAACCTCTTGGAGAATTCAGAGACAAATTCTCCCTCTTTCCTCTTTAGGGATCCAAATTCAGTGATATAATACAAAAAAATATGTTTTATCCCCCCATGGTCTCAAGAAAGCATCATCTAAAGCTTCAATCCCAACAATGGATCCAGGATTCAAACCCCTGAACCATTTCCTAGCCTCACCATCAAGACTTTGGACAAAGACTCTCATCCACACATCCTCATTCTCAATATTTAGATTGTCTGCATAACTATAGAAGGAAGCAAGGTGTTGTTCAGCAGTTATGTCTTCTTCTCCTGTGAATTTGGGCATGTATTTTAAGTAATCTCCAATAGGGAGAGCACTCATAGGCTGAGGTAAGACAAGAGGTGCATATCTAGCATCCATTATGGCATTCATCCTATTTCTAGGAACATTAGCAGCTGCCATTGTATTTTGGATTGTAGGAGAGCAAGGAGGAGAAGGAAATTTGGTTGTGTGCAACTTAGGAGAAAAAGGAATGTAGAAAGGAGGGATTTCATTTTTCACAGTAGAAGGTTGAGTCTTAGAAGAAGATGGTATAGGCAACAAGGTTGTTGAGGTTTTCTCTTCTTTGGCTACAGAAATTTTAATAGGAGGACGAGTAGCAAAGCCTAAGGTAGGAACCACTTCACAATATCAGGAGAGGCAAGGATTTCAAAATTTTATTCTTTCAATTCAAGGTCAAAAGAGGAGTATTCAACATGAAAATTTTCAAAATCCAAATTCTTAGATACTTCAATAGAAGGTAAAGGAGGATTACTTGATATAACAACTGGTGTATTAAGAATGGAATCAGGCAACTGACCATAAGTACTTGATACAGCAGCAGAAAAAATTTCTTAAGAAGTTTTTCCCTTCTTAATTATCTTCCCTGGGTCAACTTCAGGTGAAGCCAAAGGTAGTTTTGGAGTTGACCTCATGTGTCTACCTTTAGGAGCCATAGCTGAAACAATGGAGTTGTCAGGTGCAAGTTGCAATCTTCATTGTACTAAGTTCTAATGCACCTTCGAAATTAGTAATCTTTGTCGTTCAATCCCAGGGAAATGTCTTCAACTCATTCCCCAACAAAGGTGCCAAAAATTTTAGCACTAGGAATCACCCTCATATTGTAGAGAGGATAATCCCAGTACCCATTAGATTATATGTAAATGTAAATCAGTGTTTAAAAGGTCAAATGCATAATACTCGGGGTAATAATGTTCTAACTCATAAATCTAGGCTAGCATGCATAAGCAATTGAGGTCTTGATCAACTTCACTCAATGAGTGGGAGTAAAAGTGAATAGAAGGAAGACTTTGGTAAGGGAAATGTAGAGGTATGTTATTGACACCAGGTCTTCAAGCAGCCTAAGGAGGAAAAAATCAAACACAAGATCTTCTTCAATTCAAAGTTTAAGGAACACTGAAGAATATCATAATAGTACTATAATCAAACATTCATCATAATAGAGCTATAACAATCTCATGTGAATCATTCAATCACGAATACTTTAGTATAAGAGGCAATAATATGGAATAAGAGAAACTGACTTATATTAATCAAAAATTCTCAAGTCAAGTACATAACTAGAGAACCAATATGCTTCATCAAAATATTACAATAAGGGAGCCTAACTCAACCATCTGAACCTTCTAAAGCATTTGGAATATCTATTTATAACAAAAAAGGGAAGGCAACAGGTAAAGGTGTGAGCTGACCTTCCTCCCATAGGATTCTAATAGTTGTGCTAACAACTATGTTATAAAAAAGGAAACATGTTGGCAACTAATCCAACAAACTTTTAACTGACATGTCTTCATTGATGTGCATCCCTTTCCATGCCAAGTGGCATGCAGAGGTTGTAAGTTTTCGTCATGTTTCCACCTATGATATTATCCCTTATCCACATCATCATCCACCCACCAAAGTGATAAACTCGAACCCCTTGATTATAGGTACCATTTGGTAGTGTCATTCAGTAGCGCGCAGGGTAGCGAGTTTTTGTAGCGCCCTTGCAAAATACTCTACACATTTTGTAGTGCGGATCCAAAATGGGCCTACAGAATACCGAGATTGCATATCTCTATTTGTAATTTGGTAGCGCCACACTAAATCGGTCCTGTAGAATTCATAGCGCTTGTCATCAAAACGAATTCGGTAGCTCCATTGTAATATATCCCTGGGAATTCAGTAGCACCGAGTGTGCACAGCTTAGGAGATTTGGTAGAATTCCTATGGAATGTATAGTGCCATCATTATTCATTCTTAGGACATTCGGTAGCATTGTAGGTAGAAAACTTGCAGGACATTCTAAAATGGACGATTTCGTAGAGCCATAGCACTACGGAATGTCTGTGCTCTTTCTGTATACGGAGATTAATCTTTTGAAAAGCACAAAAAACTTGAGCTGATAGATTAGGATCCTGTAAATGCCTATATAAGTTGCAAAATTAATACATCCTTGATCACTTGCTCTTTCAAAAAGAGACCACTCTCAAAAATGAAGATTATACCCCCCAAATATTTCATCAACCTAGCACTCCTTCTTATGGAAGGAGGACTTCCTTCTAGCACAACAACATGCTTTCCTTTTGTAGTGACAGGATTCTTAACTACAGGTGTGCTTTTCTTCACTATTGGTTCCTCTTTTTCAATGGCAGCTTCAACTAGCACATTCAAATTCCTCTGAGCCATTTCATCCTTGAAGTGTTGCAATTTTTCCTTGAGTTTTTTGTTTTGAGACTAAAAGTCTATGTTTTTTCTAAAGAGGTTCTTAAGTTTCTTATGGAGAGGAAGAGCTCTTCTAGCTGCAAATCTTTCCAAATCAAGAGTGTTGTTGTAATTATCCATGAGCTCCTTCATTTTAATCCTTTCATATAAACCCTTTGATTTCAAGCGAGCAACCTCCTTCCTAGCCTCCCTGAGTTGTCTAATCAATCTTTTGAAGGTGTGATTTCTAGGTGGAGTGCTAATGTTGATAATATCAACATGCTTCTTTATGGCTTCACCTTCATCTTTATGTTTCACAGGGGCTCTGTCTACCACCTCAATAGGATTCTCAATGCCTTTTCCATTATCTCTTTTTTTCTTCAGAATAGAAACCTTTGGTAGGACTTGTGCTTCAACAGCATCCTTGAGAGCTGATGTTGTGAAAGGCTTTCTGACTTTTGTGCTAGTTGCTGAGGGAGATGAAGAGAAATGCAATTTCCTTCCTTTCTTGGTTGTGGATTTAGTGGAGGAAGGGCCTCTTCCAATTCTGGTGTAGGAGGAAGTGAGAAGTCTCTCTGTGGAGAGTGATAAGCTTCCCTCTCTATTTCTTCAGCTTCCTTAATAACCTCTTTGTCTTGAGTAATGGATTTACTCTTTCTTTTCTTGCTTGTTCCTGTTGGAGCATCACTAGTAGATGGCAAAGGAATTTTCATATATGACTGAGGACTTGAAGGTGTGTCCAACTTCATGTGAGCAGAAACAATGAATTTCTCCCAGGGAATGTTCCTCTTCTTCAATTCTTCCATTACCAACATTCTAATCAATCCAGAGTGAAAGACACTAGTGTCCATAGCCTTGGATTTGGCTTGGACTATGTCAGACATTTTTCCCATGCTCCTCAACAAGTAGAAAGGGATATTCATTTCATCTTTACCAGTAAAATGAAGCATAAGTCTTATATGGTACCGGTATAACATATTAAACCTTCCCTCACATGTGAAGTATCTCTGGATTATCTTCAACATCTTGTCTAAATCTTCAACTAGATGACTTCTAGGCACTCCCTTGGACGAGTTGTCATTCTGATATTCTGGTTTGAGGAAGTCCTTGGAGAAGGTAGCATTCAAAATCATAGATTTAAGCCATCTCTCCCAAGTGTTAGGAATCTTTGTGGCTGCTGCAATAGAGGCTTCAGACACCTCAAACTCCAGGTATCCTACCTTAGTCTTAAGATGATCAAAATGTGAGGAAATTTGCCTTGCTACTTCAAGATGTCCTTTCTGCATGTTTTGGAAAAATGAGAGGCAACCCACCCTTTGAAAAACTTCCCTAACCATTGGTTGTACATCAAATAGGTGCATGTCTGAGGGTTCATTTCTGACCATCATGCCTCCCTTGTGAGATCTCTTCTTCTTAGGTGTCTCCATGGGTCAAGATAAGGGATGAAAGGCTATGGTGCAATGAAGGCTATGAGAGCAAATGAAGGCAGACTTCAATGGGAGGGTGACAGTGAACAATGGTTGCTCTTTCCTAGGATTCTCCTCTAACTCACACTACTTTGATGGCTTTTGGAAAGCAAGAGATGCAATTTTCCCTCCCCTTACTGTTTATAGATCTCAAACTGAACAATGACAATATAGTGAAAAGGAAATTGTTGCAATGGTCTTGGAAAACCTGGCTAATGATACTCCAATCCAAATAGTAGAGGAAGCAGGGGAAATATAGCGAGGTTTCAACAGCGATTTTGGTAGCGCAGTGCACACACAAGGAAAAAACATTTCTTCAGGCACTCAACACTCAGGAACAGAAAGAAATTGTGTGTTTGATAACTGAAAACCAGGTGTGGTGGCTACAAGTCTGTGAGAGGTATATTATGGATGGAGAGGGATGAAGGAGGGAGTGATTTACAGACACAGTTGCTACCAAAACTCAGGAAATAGCTATCACATGAATTTTCTATGCAATGGAGTGGGCTCATGGAATACCTAGAGGAGTAATGACAACTTGGGGCTCTACAACTAGTTAGGAGATAACCACGACCATCTCAGCTTCCAAATCTACCTCAGTAGTTGATCTCGTATCGTCGCTGCCAACTGGTTTGAACTAGCAGTTTCAGCAGCGCCGAGTTTGAGAACATTCAAATATTGAAACCGTTAGAAAACTCATTAAAACCAAATCTTTGAATGCATATTTTAATGAACCATGGTGCTGAAAACAAGGTAGAACATGACCTCATAGAAATGATGATGAATCATGGCAAGCAATAAAGGACAAGGAGTATGCTATGGAAAATCCTAGTGAGTTGGCAGTGCTCTTTTTCAAAAAGATGATTTGACCACTTTTAATTGGACATGGGGACAACATGGCAAGGATATAAAGGTATCAGTGTAAAGAGTGACATGTCATGTCATGTAGGTCATGGGTTGAGTAAAGCTTGGTGTCAAGTCATGAGGTGAGTCAAATTATAAGCCAATAAAATGAACCTAGGCTAAAAATCTATGTGAGGGTCAAAAAATGAGCCAATACTCAAGCCTTTATTTATTCAAGCTAACCTAAGTAAATCACACTAAGAAAATAAAGAAAAATTTAAAAACTAAAGGCTTAAACTTAAAACTAAGGGATAAAATACCCAAGGCAACTTGGTGTGATAACATGGTCTTTATCATCAGATATTGTTCACGTCGGGTATTTGGATTTTTGTGTGTAGATACTTGTTAAGCAAGCTTACATCCCCTTCAAGTATATATTCAACATTGGCATGTAATTACTCCCTATGTAAACAATTGCATATCCCACTCACACCCTCTGACATTTGCCTTTAAGGTCCCTACATCTGGCTCTACAATACCTTTACCTCTGCCATATTTTGGTACTTTCAACCGATAACACTCTCCCCCACATGAGTTGTCCCATTCATAGTTCCCCTTGGCAACTTGACACTCATGTTGTTTTCACCCCCTTGGATTGGGAGTCTCGATAGTTTTTTCACTTCTCAGAATGAACCCCATACATCTTATTATCATATTTCTAACCTTCCCAATGGACTCCCAGGTCATATCATCCTACACTTGGTTTTGTTGATTGTACCCCCGTAGTTCCATTATCCCCCCATTTCATCCACCATCAATTTTCCCATCTACAAATTGTCCTCCATCCATTTACCTAATACAAAAACCCACCCATGGGGCCCCCACCCTCCATCAGTTCTCTTTCAAAAACTTGTTCCCTAAACAAGACAAGCCTCCTTTAACCAGGGCACTCATTTATGTATATGTATACTCAACCCAAATTATTCTTTATTCATTTAGTAATTGTATAAAGCCCTTGTTTCCAGCATATACATAGCTTTTTTAGTCATCATCCCTGATGGCCTCTTTTTACCTGGAAAAGTAACCTATGCCACCCTTGCTTGGGGCATTCATGTTAGCACACGGGCAGACCTAGGGTTCAATGCTACAATAGCGCACCAACAAAACCCTAACTACCGGCCCTTTCGGAAACAACTGCAAAGCAAATGAAGTCTCACCCGAGGTAGAGGCAGGGGTGGTTGCAGAAATCAAGTGTCTGCAACCTTAGCTGGGAAACAGATATGTGATTACAATACTTAATAAAGCACTTATCACCATCAGTTCATTATTGTTTAACCAATATCTACTTCGCAGATAAAACAGAGCATGTCATCATTCACACTGATCTAATGTATTTAAGCACTTAGCATAAAGAGATGGATCAGATCTAGCAGATTCAAGCACTAAGCATAGTCACCTATATCAGATCTAACATTCAAATTCATCATAACCACAAATCATAAACAGATATGTCTATTTATCTATATCAAGCACCTAGCAATCAACACATCGCACAGAGCAGAATAACACAGTATTTACGTGGTTCACCCCCACCTTAGGGCTACGTCCACCAACTCTTCTTCTTTATTAGCTTCAATCAGTCATCTACATGCACAGAGCCACAAAAATCCTACTCCGCATAGGGCAGGAGATCTGTGCAACTCGCTAGATCCTCCTTCCTTCTGTTATAGCACAAAGCCCTTCACAGTCTCTTACAACGACTTGCACTTAGCTCTGCAAGTCTCACACAGTATGCATGAAGCCTTACAATTCTTGATCACAGAGATCCAACTCTTAGCACTTAGCCAACTTTCACACTCTCTACTTCTTACATTTCCTAGCCTTTTATTTATACATACAAAATAGGCCTAAACATGGGTAAACACATGGACCGACATCCCATACCCATTACATATTCCCAAATCCCAAAAGGGACCCAAAAAGGGGCCGAGATCCTGCAATATTTGTTTCTTCTTGCGCTCCATCTTCGACAGGTTGTCGAAGTTCCAAAATAGGTCAACATGACCAAGAATATCCCAAAACTTGGTCAAGGGCCAACAGGCCCCCAACACTCACCTGTGACTCATCCCGAGTCACTCTGGTCTGACTAACTCTGCTTCGAATGCCTCGAGCTGCTTCGACTTGTTTTTGTGCTACGGCCTCTTGTTCAGCGAACTCTTGGATGACTGCATCATTGATAGGTCCCTCTAGACATTGTTCAGTTGTAGTGACAACTTGCTCTAGCTCTGCTCCTTGGCCTTCTACTTCTGTAAACAATTGATAGGCCTTGTCTTGTATGGGTTGTAGTTTCTAAGTTACCTCCATAACTCTGCTCTAGATAGTATGGATTTGTTGTTTTGCACTGCGTTTCTCTTGGGAGCGCTTCATTCTTTCCACAGCTGACAGGGACTTCAACTGCACCTATATCTTTTCGGCTTGATACTTCGCCTCTTGGAACTGCGACTCCAGTGCCCTCAGTTTTAGGTTCTCTGTTAGTTGTTCATAGGTCTGGGCACTACAATCGGTAAGTTGTCTACATTCTAGGGTAAGAGCATTTAGCCTTTCAACTGCACTCCAGGTGGTTGCTTCTCTTTGGTCTCTTACATCTTGTGGGGTCTTAGGTACAGTGCATAGCTCTAGATATGTTATGCATTGTTGTGGTTGATGGATGGCTACTGCGAGCTGGTTCACCTACTATGCAACTCGGTCTTTTGCCTTGATTTCTAAGACTGTCACAGAGCGAAGTTCTCTATTGACCGGTTCCTTTACTTCGAGTTACTCTGCGAGGAACTGTTCCTTTTCTTGCTATAGTTGTGCTTTTTCTTCATCAAAATTCGCTTGGAGAGCAAGATTTTCCTATTCTACAACACTACATTGTTCTACGAGTACTCCTTGTACTTGTGTCAAATCCTATGTGGCTTGCATTGTTTCTTCATGTGCTCGTCGAAGGCGAGTTTCGACTATATCGGCTAAGCGGTGGAGTTGAGCTCGCTCATCTCCCAATTCTGGTTCTCTGGGTGCAGTGGAGATGGTGTAGATAGACTATAGGGCCTGTTATACCCTTTGGAGTTCAGTCTAAATTCAATCATACATCTCCTCTTGCTTTGCATCTTGTTTCTCTGCTATTTCTAGCGAAGCATCTTGCAGGGCTACTATGAGGAAATCAAAGTCATCGGAGGTGAGAACAGTTTGCATGTTGGTCATGGTGGCCTTCGATTTCTTCCGAGAGGAAGGTTTCAGAGGTCAACCTTTCCTCTTTTTCAAGGGATCAACCTCGTCTCCCTACTTCTGTTCGAATTCTTTTTCATTCAGCTCTTCTCCATCACCTCCTCACTCTAGTGATATGGAAGCAGACTTCACGGATGCGCTGTCTATCTCTTGGACCTCTTCGGTCTTATTTGTTCCGCTTCGTCCGACTGTATCTTGCATTGTTTTTGGTTTTTTGATATCAGATATCTCTGCAGGGTCTGCTGGAATAAGGAGGTCTGTCAACCAGTCCTTTGTGATTGCCTCCAAGTCCTCCTCCATCAGCTTGTAGTATGACTGAAGTTGTTGCTTGTGTTTGTCGACGCGTGTTGTGATGTAAATAAAATGTCGATCTTCCTTGAACTTCATCAAAGGTCTAAACTGGTGTAGAGTGTTCAGAGTCAATTCAGGCTTGGACTGTATGGTTGTCTTCAACTGATTGTAGTAGGTATGAAAAACAACATTTGACTGCCATTGTTTATTCATGTCACTTGAGTACCACAGTGTACTGAACTTCACAGCCAGTGGTACAAAAGGATCAATGTCCAGGAAGGTCATACCTTCCAGCATCTCCCAAGCAATAAAAGCTATAAGGATCAAGAGCCAGCTGAAATGAAATTTGTACCCTTGATCATGTGTTTCTCTACAGTCAAGTTCCAACTAGTTCACCAGGTACTTCACCCAATTCATCCGAAGGCCTTCCGCACACTTCCCTGCGAGGTCGACTACAAAATCGGTGACTTGGGTAGAGCAGTTCTTTCGTACTAAATTCCCTAAAATAAATTGACAGGCAAGGTGCATTGTGCCACTCTGGATAGAATCTACCTTGTAGCCTCATGTTCCCTTCTCGACATCACCATAAGTGTCCTTGATCTTCTGTGTTAGGGTGGGATCCATAGCTTTTCCGGGGTAAAAATCTTGTGGGTCAGATCCTTGCATACTCAATCTCGTGATCCGATTGATCAATGTTGGATCAACTATTATATGGTGGTTTAGCCACAAATATCCTCCATGGTAACAAGACAGCAGTAACTTGACACATGCATTCACCTCCTGGTGTTATCCGAAGTGAGGAATCTTCATGACGTTTAGCAGGGTGGACTACGAGAGGTTCATAGTCCATGATTGGGGGATTATCTTCAAATTCTTCCCCTTAGTTCTGGTCAAGTACTTATGCAGGGTGAGCATGTTATAGACTTTGCGATCTCCAAGGTTGAAGTCTCTAAACTTCAACGCTGCAATATTATCTTGGTCTGCTCGTACTGCGCATATCCCCTTTGGGAGGTACACCATAACCAAGGTGTATTTGAAATCCCTGGGCACACTGTCTCGATTTGTTGTTCCGCTTAGAGGTGGAATATAGGCGGGTAATATACTCGAGATCAATTTGGAATTCGCTAGATCATCCTTGTGCTTGGTTCACTTTTCATCAGATGGTTGGGATGGTCTAGCTCCATGAGAAGTGGACAGGGAGGCTAGCAGCCCTCTAGTCGACGATGCTTGTACACCTGTAGACATCGACATGACTCTCTCAATCATGAGGTCGATCAAAACTTCTTCAACAATTTTCTCGGCAGCACTCAACTCATCCGACATACACACTTGGGGTTAACAATCTTGGGTTCGGGGAGTAACTTAGACACTCCAAGAGGATATAGGGAAATAGCACAATGACCACTGTGTAAAATCAACAAGTCTGCGAGCTCAAATCCATGATTGGGAAAAGTATTCTTGATGCATGGCACGATGGGATAAATAGGTAACTTTGCAATGGGTCGCTTGCAACGGGTATGAAGCCTCATTAACTATGTTTTGTCTGTTATGGCGCGGTCCCAACGGTTGGATGGCGATTTGTCTGTCCATAAATGTCTTACTACCTACTCGGAGCATTGGTTTAATGGTTATAATGTCCCCAATGGCTATATTGCTTCATCATGGCGAAGTGCCATGTGTCGTTGTTCTGATATCCCAGCAAATCTCCAATTTTGCAAATTTCCCTTCTGCGAAGTTTCCTCTGGAACCTTTTGCAACTTGTCAATATTAGCTCTCTTATTACTTAGCTCTCTATCCTTCTTCCCAGTGAGCTTCATCTCGGTAGGCCTTTTTCCATTATGATTCGTATCTTCTTTTGGCATAGGTACTTCACGTTGTTGATATTCTTTCCTAAGATTCGAGGGTGATCCTTCTTCTTTATTTGGAATAGGTACTTCAATATTCTGTGGGTCTTCTATCATTCTTGCAAGTTCGACATTCGGGTCTATGGTGTTAAATAGCTTTGATCAGTTCTTATGTTCTTCAATCAAGTGTGCGATCCTTCTAGTCATGAATTATTTTATCTCTTGCTTCTTCTGCTCTAAAACTTCTTCTTCTTCTTGCCTTCTGGCCTGATCTCTTTCAATCCAAGGTTTTCCTAGTAGCATGGTAAATGGGGCACTGTTCTCAATAAATCTAATAATCTCAAAATCTTCCTCTGTCAAAGTTCCATTGGCATTCATAGGTATCTGGGTGAGCTTTCCACATAGGTTTATCAGCTTTCCTTTGAATAGTCTTATTCCTCCTAAGGAAGGAATCATAGCAGGCCTCCCTATAGCTTCCCAAGCTCTCTATGTCGTGATATTCACCTGTGTTTCGTTATATAGAAAATAGTCAATGTCAAAGTCTCATATTCTTGCTTCAAGGCATTCCTTTTCTTTAAAGATATCTGATAATCTGACATCTCGGTGGTCATTTAGGGTTTCTTTCATCTGTATCAATACTTTCTCTAATTCTTTCTGAGATTCTGTCATAATCTTAGATTATTGATCTGCCTTAGAGTTTTCATGGTTCATATTCATTTTTTCAACCTTAGCAATCATTCTAGGGCAATCCAACACTTCATGGTCCATATCTTTTCAACAAAGACAAGTGGGTCTTCTCCCTGGGCATTCCTTAGAAAAATGTCTCGGTTTTCTACAACTGTAACAGAGGATTAATCCTCTCTTTCTTTTAAATGATCCCTAGCCTTTCTTGTACTGTGCACTAGGTTCATGGTAGCTAACCTGCAAACGTTTCTTTCTAGGGTCCTGCATACACTTATTAGTCCAAACATTCTTTCTATGCATAGGTATAACATATTTTTCACTATTCTCATCAGATCTACTCATATCAAATCTTCTTTCATCTATTAATACCCTATTTTCAAGCTAGGATAGAATCTATCAAATATACCTAGATCCATACTCTTGAAACAAAAATTTCTACTTATCTTACTTCTACAGAGCACAAAGCTTTCAGATCTAGAACTTTTCAATATTCTTACCTTTATCAGAGCACAAGGCTTTCAGATCTTACCTCTTTTAATCAAAAAGTCTCACTTTTGTCTTTCTTAGAGCACAAATCTTTCAGATCTTACCTCTTTTCTTCAGATCGGATTTATTTTCCTTAGCACAGAGCTTGTCAAACTAAGTAGAGTACTATGCACTAGAGCAACATATCTACGCATGGAGCTTTCACAATTTCAGGTTGTATCCTTGCAAAAAGCTTCTTCTTCCTCAGTTCCCAACAATCACAGTTTTAGGTCACGACAACGGAACCATTTGTTAGCACACGGGCAGACCCAGGGTTCAACGCTACAACAGTGCACCAACAAAACCCTAACTACTAGCCCTTTCGGTAGCACCTGTGAAGCAGATGATGTCTCACCTGAAGTAGAGGTAGGGGTGGTTGCAGGACTCAAGTGTATGCAACCTTAGTTGGGACACAGATCTATGATTACAATACTTAATAAAGCACTTAGCACTGTCAGTTCGTTATTTTTTAACCAATATCTACTTTGCAGATAAAACAGACCATCTTAGCATTCACCCTGATCTAATGTATTTAAGCACTTAGCATAAAGAAATAGATTAGATCTAGCAGACTCAAGCACTACGCAGAGTCACCTATATCAAATCTAACATCCAGATTCATCATAAGCACAAAGCATAAACAGATATATCTATCTATCTATATCAAGCACCTAGCAATCAACACATAAATACATAAACACATCGCATAGAGAATAATAACACAGTATTTATGTGGTTCACCCCCACCCTGGGGCTACGTCCACCAAGTATTCTTCTTTATTAGCTTCAATCAGTCGTCTACATGCACAGAGCCACAAAATCCCTACTCTACATAGGACAGGATATCTGTGCAGCTCACTAGATCCTTCTTCCTTGTGTTACAGCACAAATCCCTTCATAGTCTCTTACAGTGACTTTCACTTAGCTCTGCAAGTCTCACACAGTATGCATGAAGCCTTACAATTCTTTATCACATAGATACAACTCTTAGCACTTAGCCAACTTTCACACTCTCTACTTCTTACATTGCCTAGCCTTCTATTTATATATACAAAATAATCCTAAACATGGGTAAACCAATGGGTCGACATCCCATACCCATTACATATTCCCAAATCCCAAAAAGGGGCTGAGATCCCACGATCTTTCCTTCATCTTGCACTCCATATTTGACAGGCTGTCGAAGTCCCAAATTGGGTCAACATGACCAAGAATCTCCCAAAATTTGGTCAAGGGCCAACAATCCACCCTTTTTCATATAGCCATATTTTGCAAACCCCGAGTATCCCAAATCCATGTAACCACGATCTCTAAGTTTGCCCACTTTTTTCAGAATCCAACATAGTTTAACCCCATCTCTAGTTGTCCCCCTAACACTAGATCCAGTTTTACAGTTGTTGCCAATCATCCTTCAAAACCCCAACCAAGGGAAGTCATGATTCCCATAGTGTCTTGACTTCGTCCATGTTACCCGTTAGTACCTGATATCACCTATTACTCAGTAGATTTCAAGACGCCCTTTGCTTCTTAACATCCTGTCTCCCTTCTTATCAACATCAGCACAGTTTCCAGAAGGGCAGTAGTATCTTGACTCTAATTACCTTTTCAATGAGGAGTCTCAGACGGAACAAAGAGAGTCATCATTTCTTTCAAATTCTGTTGACCCCCATAACATTCGACTTTAGCAAACTCTCATGTTAGGGTGGGTCTTACTATGAGACCGTTGCAGTTCTCCATACCGGCCGAAGACCTCTAAATCTGATAGGCCATCAATGCCTACAAGTCATCGACACTTCTTACCACCGTCCATTACTCAATTCAGAGCCAGTTCACCATTCAGAACCATCATTTGTTGTTATCAATTTCCCCCAAGGGTGTTGCATCTATCTACATCAGCATACACCTTCAGTTACAGTGTGTTGACCCTTGGTTATGGAAGCAAGCAAAGATCAAGGAAGAAAAGGAAAAACGAGAAATTCACAGAAGACATAGTGGTTGTTATTGGGTCGAAGTGAAAAAAAGAGCAGAAAAGACGAAGCGAAGTCTGAGAAAGCAAGCCATTGGACACGGAGATCGAGGATGATAGGTCAGCAAGAAATAAAGACCATGGACAACTCAGCAAGTAGAAAAATCCATCGTTAGATTATTTGGAGCACCGCACGAGAAGGAAGGAAAAACGGGTTGGCGAAGCCCTGAAAACGTGGGTCAATTTGACCTAGGGTTTTAGACACCTAGGGCATTGGTATCTAGGGTTTTGACACTTAGGCTTCAGCCTAAGGATGTCGGTGAGATATTGTAAAGTATAAATAAAGTTCAAGAGGACCTGGGTTGGGTTGGTAAGATAATTGTTGGGATTGTGATTGTTATTGTTATTAAGTAAGTAGTATTGTGAGAGAGAGAAGTGCTAAGAGAGAGAGCCTTATGGTATTGTAAGATCTTCAGTTGGGTGTGAAGATCAAGTCTTGTGGCTAGGTGCGCAGGAAGGGGAGAGGTCAAGAGAATAAGAGAGAATATATGTTGGCTAAGAGTGCAGATTAGAACTGTATGCTTCATCTTAATGTATTATAAAGAACATTTTTGTGGACGTAGCCCTAAAGAGAGGGTGAACCACGTATATATTGTGTCGAGTATGATTGTTGCTCTATTCTTTGTCATTGATATACTATTATTTCATTTTTGTGTTAGATCAGATCTATAGTTGTGCGAAGTAGATCTAATCTGATAGGTAATATATGCATGATGTATTTCTCTAGTATTAGATCCACTTGACATTTCCCTTAGTTGTAGACATCTCTGTCGTGCAACCCCCCTAGCTGCTTCGGGTGAGACTACATCTGCTTCACAGGTGTAGCCGAAAGGGCCAGTAGTTAGGGCTTGTTGGTGCACTCTTGGAGCTGAACCCTGGGTCTGTCCCTGTGCCAACAAATAGTTTCATTGTCGGGATATGAATATTCTTGAGGGAATGTCAAGGTGGTTTCCATCAAAGAGAGAGATTCAAAAGTGGATAGAGGATCAGGAAAAGGACTTCGTTGAAGCCTAGAATAAGAACCCTAATCTTAGTACAAAGGATTGGTTGGAGAGAAATATTTTTATTGATATACACGAGATATTATTTGGAGGAATCCATCAGGAGCTATATGAGTGGTTAGACAGGTTGGTAGATACCCAGTTTGAGGTCAGATCTAAACCTCTTGTAGTTTGGACATCAACGATGATCAAGAAGGTCAAGAGAGTTGACAACATCGTGTCAAGAGAAATATATCACTGGTTTGATAGCACCATTGGAGGGTACATCGTCGAGTTTGTTGTTGATAGAGTAGAGTCATATAGCCAAGCTGAAATATATTTCTTCAAGGGACCCAGAGGAAAAAATTTTAATTTTCCGAATTTGAGAATCAAGATGTTATTGCATGAGAAGAACATCTTGAAGATATAGTAGATCGATCAGACTTAAAAAGGCTAATGTTCAGGAATTCGGATAGCGACAGTGACATAGAGGCTGGACATATGCATAATGGGAGAGTGTTCATAGAAGTTCATCTTGCAAACCTGTTCAAGAAAAACTACGAAGACGAGGGTTTGTATAGTGGAGAAGAGGCAGATCTGAAGGACAAAGAGCATTCAGAACCCTCTAGGGCAAAGGAAGAGGAAGTTGAAGAACTTCATTGGGAAAAGCTAGAAACCTTAGGAAATGTGCAAACTATTGAAGTAAGTACTATTAATACTCTTGTTGGTTCAGCAACATTAAGAAATCAGAGTAATCAGAGTTACCTATCCGTTTAGATTACTATTACTGGTAGTCCACAACATACTTAGACAGGAAACCTAGGAAGATCTATGGCAGATGAGATGAGACTCCCTATCTTTAGGGGAGATGTATCTGAAGATCCCGATCAGCACTAGTTTATGTGTGAAGTCGTATGGAATATTAAAAATGTCACCGACGAAGCTGTTAAGAGAACCCAGTTTAGTACTACCCTTCGAGATTGCGCACTAAGTTAGTACATGAAGAATTTCCAAGGACTTGCACAGCCTAAGTCGTTGAATGAGATAAAGAATTCATTGATTATAGAGTTCAAGAAACCCAAGTCAGAGTCACAACATATTACAGAGCTAAAAGAGATCAAGCAGAAGATAGCCGAACCTGTCTAGGAATTCGACCAAAGATTCAAGACCTTAACAAGTCGATTGAATTTTCAGATCCTACATGAGTAGAACAAAGAGTGGTTCATTACTGCCCTCTTACCACACATCATAGTTCCTCTGATGCAATAGAAGATTGCTTCGCAGGCTGAGGCATTGGAGATCGCCATGAAGTTAGAATCAGCCCCTATGGGAGAATCCAGCTCAGGTATGAGTCAGATCTTGAGTCAGCTAACTAGTTTTTCTCTGCAGGTCGAAGATATGAAGAAAGACAAGGGAAAAGATAAAAGAGAAGACATCTAGTGTTTCATATGCAAGTCAGAAGGCCATGAAAAGGAGAATTGCCCCCTATTCCATGAATACTTGGCCTCGGGAGCTTCGAGCCCTTTGAAGCAAGTCACCTTACCTTGGTGTGAAGTATGTCGAAATAGACATCGCCCTGGTGAGTGTTATTAGATGAAAAAATATGTTCAGACACCCACAAATTTGTATTGCATGTTCTGTAAATCTGTGGGGCACAATGATAGGGATTGTAGGGCTTATGACCTCATGCATGAAAGGTCAAGAGATATATACAAAATTCAAGGTGAACTACAACAAGAGGGAACACTACGCAGTACAACTCCCCTAGGAGAGGAAACTTGAACCCTCGTGGTGGATTTAGAGGATGAGGATGAGGAGGAGGTATGGGTCAAGGCCTAAGACAGATAATTTGCTACAACTGAGCACAACCAGGACACCTCGCAAGGGACTTTCAGAACCCTTGCATTACTTACAGCTACTGCAGCTCGTTTGAACATGTTATAGAAGATTGTCTTGTGTTGTTGGCTAAGCTTCAAGAAAGACGAGGACCTCAGCAGAACCCACAAGTGCAACTGATATATGTTGAACCTCACAGAGAAGACCCTGGAGTCATTGTTATAACCATAGGAGGCACTTCTACAGGAGAAGACAGAGTGACCCAAGGGAAGACTGCAGAGGACTCGGGAATCAGGAAAGTTGCAGAGAAGACCCAAACTTTTGATGCAAAGAAAGAAAGACAAATATTCGAGGAGGCAAGAAAAGAGTTCAAAGCAGATCAAGGTTCTTCATCAAAGACATGACCAAAAATAAGAGAATATGGAATGCCTCGGGCATTTGATCAATCTGCTTCGCCAAGTGAAGGAACAGAGGTAAGCAAGCTCATGGAATTTTTATATACTTGCATTAAGTTGATTCAGGATGACAGTGTTGTACAAGATTTACAGAATTTAATCAAATAGTATGAGCTAGGAAAGATATACCCCTTACTAAATAGGGCGGTACACCAAATCACTAAGAAGAGAAGGACAAATAAGGAGTTACACTTAAATGTTCAAATAGGAGAGTATGATATAGAATATGTGGTCCTCAACTTAGGGTCGGAGGTCAATGTCATGACGAAGCAAACTTGGGCACTGATGGGAAAACCTAAGATGATTTATTCCCCTATCAGGCTCAAGATGGCTAATCAGCAGGTTGTAAGCCCCTTTGGCAGACTGGAACATGTCCATGTGGACATCGACAGAGTAAGAACATTTGCATATTTTGAGATAATTGAGATAGTTGATGACAGCTGCCCTTACCCTGCGTTGTTAGGAATTGATTAGGCTTTCAATAATTCCATTGTGGTTGATTTAAAGAAAAGACGAATGACATTTGAAAGAGATGGCCTTAGGGTCATTGCGCATTTAGATCCAGATGAAGGTCAGCGATACACAGAACCCATCAGAGAGGAAGATCACGCATATGAACTGGAAAACATATACAAACTAATAGTCAAACAACAGAATTACATTATTCCTACGCCCGATGGAAACATAAGTTGGCGAAGTGACAGCGCATGTTCATCAGACTCAGAAGAAGCACTAGAGAACTAGTAGAATAAAATGTAAGAGGTATCTACAAGAAGATGTGTTATATTAACCAAATAATTTTGTTGGATCATCACAATAGTAAGTAACTTACCCACCTTTGATGGTCTGAATCCTTTAGAAACCTTCTTATCAGACTTTGAAGAAAGTGTACCAATGCAACAAAGATTGTTGGCAATGGGTGAGGCCCTAAAAGCAACCCCAGCAAGATGGTGGGGGACACACAAAAGCAATATTACATACTGGATACAATGTCGTACCTTGATGACAGCGTGGTTCTCAGCACAAGTAGAAGGTTGTGAAGTTCGGTACACAGGTCGAAGCTGCCCAAAGGACCATGTGCGAAGCTGCGAGGAGGCCTGGAGCAACGTTCCTCAAAAACAATGGGTACAAAAATTCATTAACACACTGGACACGACACCTATCAACGGGTACCTTCAAGCAGAGTTTTGCCTCATCACTACAGATTGGAAAGGTATGACTCAGAATTTTATGACAACCTCCTTATTTGAAAGTCAATATCCTTCAGTAGATCAAGCATTACAGATTGTGAGATAGAAATTATTCGAGGAGGCATCTAGCCTTCCTTTGGAACAAGAAGAGGATGAATGGATTGTGCCTCTCCAGAAACTACAAGGTTGTTACAACATCAATGTTGATGAATACAATGATCCGACGAAGGTGAACATCGCAGAAAAAGAAGGCCAAAGAGATGTGGAAGGACCTGCAGTTGAGCTACCATTCATTGGACAGCCCATCAAGATTTAAAAAGTCAATATTGGAATTGAGGAGACACCAAAGCTTGCAAATGTCGGAGATTATTGGGATGTTGCTACCATTGACAAGATCACAGAACTACTACACGAGTATCAGGACTTGTTTCCGACCAAGTTCACTGATATGAAGGGCATCAAAGAGCCTATGGGAGAGATGAGGATCCCTTTGAAACCAGATGCAAAACCAGTCAAATAGAGACCCTACATATTAAACCCTAAATATAAGGAGAAAGTGAAGATTGAGCTCGACAGAATGTTGGAAGCAGGGATTATAGAACCTGTCAAAGAATCGTAGTGGATCATCCCTATGGTGGTACAGGACAAAAAGACAGGAGAGATCAGGATCTGTGTAGATCTCAGGAATCTGAATGATGCTTGTTTGCATGACCCCTTCTCTACGCAATTCACTTACGAAGTGTTAGATAATGTGGGAGGCCATGAAGTATATTCTTTTACAGATGGATTTTCAAGATATCATCAGATCTGGATTGCCAAGGAAGATCACCACAAGACCACATTTGCAACAGAATGGGGATCCTACCAGTATACAGTGATGCCATTTGGATTGAAGAATTCCCTAGCCATCATTTCTAGGGTGGTGGTTGAAGCATTCAAGGAGTTTCTGCATAAATTTCTAGAAGCCTATTTTGACGATTGGACTATTTTTAGTTTATTGAAAAATCATATTGAATGTCTAAGGCTAATGTTGGATAAATGCAGGCAGTGTCAAATTGCATTGAATCTGAAAAAATGCATCTTCTTCTCACTGTTCGGAGTGTTGTTAGGTTATATTGTATGAAAGTAGGGATTGTTGGTAGATCCCTCTAAAATTGCCATTATAGTTGATATGCCACCTCCTACTTCAGTCAAACAGATGTGCACTGCACTGGGACATACTGGGTATTATAGGAAGTTCATTAAGGGATATGTTGAGATAGCATCACCCATGGAGAAGCTTCTGAAGAAAGACTGTCATTTTAGCTGGAAAAAAGAATGCCAGCAGAACTTCGACACACTGAAACAAAAGATGGTCACTGTGCCCATTCTGGTTTTCCCAGATTGGACCAAGGAGTTTCATGTACATGTCGGTCCATCTTCTATTGCATTAGGATTTGTGTTAGCACAACCTGGTGAAGGAGATATTGACCATCCATTAGCTTTTGCTAGTAGGAATCTATCAACAGTAGAGGTCAACTACACCACCACTGAGAGAGAAGGGTTAGCCATGGTGTACGCGCTACAGAAAATTCGCCACTACTTGTTGGGGGGGCACTTTAAAATGTTTACTGATCACTCTGCACTCAAATACCTAGTCAACAAACCATTGTTGGGGGGAAGAATCTGTAGATGGATTCTTCTCTTTCAGGAATATGATTTTGAGATCATAGTCAAGCCAGGAATAATGAACAAGGATCCTGACCACTTGTCAAGGTTGGAACATGAAAAAGAGTCGACCAGTTTGGAGGATGCATTGTCGGATGCACAGTTGATATCAATTAGAAATATTGATGACCACTTTGCAGAAATAATCCAGTTCCTGTCAACAGGAATGGCACCTAGTGAGTATACAATCGCTCAGAAGAAATAGCTAGTAGTGCGCGCTGCAGACTTTTCACTTATAGCTGGACAGCTATACAAGATGGGACCTAATGAGATACTAAGAAGATGTGTTATGGAGGAAAAGAGACCATTGATCCTTGTAGAAGCTCATGAGGGCATCACAAGAGGAAATTACGCAAGGAAAGAAACTGTGCAGAAGGTTATGAGAGCTGACCTTTGGTGGCCTACCTTACATAAAGATGCTAAAGACTATTACAAGGCTTGTGATGTATGCCAAAGAGTTGGAAAACTATCTGGAAGAATTGAAATTCCATTAGCACCACAGTTGACCCTACAAGCATTTGCGAAATGGGCCATTGACTTCATGGGACACATAAACCCACCAGGAAAGCGCACAGGAGCAAGGTACATCATCACTATGACATAATACTTGACCAGGTGGGCTGAAGCTAGAGCAGTTAAGGACTGTAGTGCAACTATAGTTGTGGGCTTCATATTCGAGGACATCGTAACTAGATTTAGATTCCCAAAGATCCTTATGAGTGATCAAGGCACCCATCTCATAAATAAAACAATTGAAGCCCTCACTGAGGAATTTGCATTCCACCATCAGAAGAGCATGCCTTATCATCCGCAAGAAAATGAGACAGTGGAAGCATTCAACAGGATCTTGGAGACAGCGCTGATGAAAATTTTCACTGTGAACAAGGATGACTGGGATTTAATAGTACCAGCAGTACTTTGGGCTTATAGAACCACTTGCAAGAAATTAACAATGCAGACCCCCTTCAAGTTGGTGTATAGTCTCAAAGTCGTTGTCCCAATGGAATACCTGGTGTCAAGCCTAAGAACTATTGCCTTTATAGATATGGATGACAATGGCGTTGTTCAAGAGAGGCTTGCGTAGTTGGTCGAACTCGAAGAAGACAAATTTATTGCAGGATTCCATCAACAAGTACAGAAGGAAAGAGAGAAGGCCTATCATGACAGGCACATCAAGAAGAAGGCATTCAAGCAATGTGATCTAGTGTTGGTATATCACAGTAATTTCATCAAGCATCTTGGGAAGTTCAGAACGCATTGGCTCGGGCCATATGAGATCGCCTATGTTACAGAATGAGGACCTGCGTAGTTGAAGACTTTGAATGGAGAATGGAAGGATGGATTAGTGAATGGGAACCGGATGAAGTTGTACTATGACAACCAGCTACCTCACAACTCCAAGTAAAAGCATAAGGAAAATGGTCTAGGTACCAGGTGCAATTGAAACTGGGTACCATACACAGAAAAAACAGTCTTCACAGGGAATGAGAGGAGGCATAGAGAAGAAAGCAAAGGTTGCACTGCGCAGTCTGAATTCAAAGTAAAACAGAAGAATCATATATGAAGTGCCTCAAGATGAGTCACAGGTGAGTGTTGGGGTCTTGTTGGCCCTTGGTTATGGAAGCAAGCAAAGATCAAGGAAGAAAAGGCAAAATGAGAACTTCGCAAAAGACACAATGACTGTTACTGGGTCAAAGTGAGCAAAAGAGCAGAAAAGACGGAGCGAAGTCGGAGAAAGCAAGTTGTTGGACAAGGAGATCAAGGATGATATGTCAGCAAGGAAGAAGGACCATGGACAACTCAGCAAGCAGAAAAATCCACCGTTAGATTCTTTGGAGTAGCGCATGAGAAAGAAGGAAAGATAGGCTGGCGAAGCCTTGAAAATGCGAGTCAAGTTGACCTAAGGTTTTAGACACCTAGGGTTTTGGTATCTAGGGTTTTGGCACTTGGGCTTCAGCCTAAGGATGTCGGTGAGCTATTGTAAAGCATAAATAAAGGTCAAGAGGACCTGGGTTGGGTTGGTAAGATAATTGTTGGGAATGTGATTGTTATTGTTATTGAGTAAGAAGTACTGTGAGAGAGAGAAGTGCTAAGAGTGAGAGCCTTCTGGTATTGTAATATCTTCAGTTGGGTGCGAATATCAAGTCCTACAGCTGGGTGCGCAGGAAGCGGAGAGATCGAGAGAAGAAGAGAGAATATTTGTTGGCTAAGAGTGCAGATCGAAACTATATTCTTCATCTTAATATATTATAAAGCACAGTTATATTGGTGTATCCCTAGAGAGAGGGTCAACCACGTATATCTTGTGTCGAGTATGATTGTTTCTCTATTCTTTGTCATTGATATATTGTTAGTGCATTGTTGTGTTAGATCATATCTATAGTTGTGCAAAGTAGATCTAAGTTGATAGGTAATATATGCATGTTGTAATGCTCTAGTATTAGATCCACTTGACATTTCCCTTGGTTGTAGACATCTCTATCTTGCAACCCCCCATAGCTGCTTCGGGTGAGAGTGCATCTCCTTCACAGGTGTAGCCGAAAAGGACAATAGTTAGGCCTTGTTGATGCGCTCTTGGAGTTGAACCCTGGGTCTACCCCTGTGCCAACACAGTCCCACATTTTGGTTTCATGACACGATCATGGGGCATGCCTACCTCATTTGTATACAGATTTTATTTTCTTCCTAGAAAAAGTTTTGGCTCCCATAGTTTTCTCTCTCCCTCTAGTGGATCACTCTTGCAATTCCTCTATTTTCGCTTCCTCGCAATGGTACGATAAGCAAAATAAACATTGATGTATTTTGGCTATACGCATTCTCCTAACCTCACACATCAGAGGGCATCTATTATCACCAAAAAATCGCCCTCATCATTACAAACAACGGTTGAAGAAAGACATCAGTTCCAACAAAAATTAGTACACCTACACCATAAAAATCCATCAAAAAAGGCATAAAACTATATAATTTGTTCATAAATCAATGTGTGCAAATTCACCAAAGGAAGTGCATGCACTGTGCCTGGAATGCACGGGCTAACACAACCCTAGTTGTGAATTGTGTGCAGAATGCATAGGATGCATGATTGTCTACAAGCAAACCCGTGCACTTCTCATGAACGGGGCATTTGTGAATCTTGTCAGCCTCTCAACCTCTTCCGGTCCAACCCCCAACACGATTTGACACTCAGATCTGAGAAAAATATATCTTGGAGGCTTGTCAAGGTCTAGGAAGTACCCTCAAAGGGCCCTTGTTCACATTATGAACCAGTTATATCTTGCCATGAATGGACACTATAAATATGTGCCATGGGTGTGATAGAAAAACAAGAATTTCAAGATATTTTTATGCTGCAAGAATTCTTCTTGGAGAATCCTCATTTCTCTTTGAATCATTCAAGCACTATAGCACAGGCCATTTCACTCACCTCTTGAGAGGATTGGCATTGTATTTCTTCACCATTGTTACTTGTCATTGTATGAAGAGAAGAGCTCTCTATTAGGAAACTCAAGAGCCCTCCCAAGGAAGAAGACGGGATTCATAAGTCCCTGCCTTTCTCTACGGTGCTAGCCTATCAATACATTGATCAATTGGTATTTTCATTTTTCATGGTTCTAGTTCTTGCAATTTTTTCTAACATTTGTTTCCTTTTACTTTTATTTATTTGTTTCATGCATGTTTGATTATCTAATCAACTTACAACTCTCTGTATTGTTTAGATGACTTAACTAGGCAAGTAAGTGATGTGTTTTTTCTCACCCATGTGACAAAACCAACACAACACCCCTTTCCCTCGCAGCATCCCAACCCCCCTCCACCTCCAGAAAACTGTTGAATTTTTATATGAGATGATGTGTGAGATAAATCTATTATTACAATGATGAAGGTGCCATATATAAAGAACATATGTTGACCATACATTAAATGATGTGTCCCTTGGATAATAAATAACTACGTATTTATCATATATATTTAATATACCTTATATTATAAATATAATAATTATATTAATATAGGAGAATGTTTTCTCGATGTTGTCGAAACATCAACACTTCCTCTCAGTGAGGGAGACATTCTACATCATGCCAAGATTGTCTCTGAAGTATACAAACTTCTCCCTAGACTCGTGACACCTATCTATAAGTCCTTGGATATGTCTCTCTCCCACCTGAACTGAGGGGAAAATCCCTTAGTGTCTCTCCCTCTGAGCCAACTAAATCTCTCTGAGATATTCTCCTAATGTTCAATGGTCTTCCTCGACTTCCTAAATATTATTCTCTTCTAAGAAACATTGTCTAGAGGAAATTTCATCCCACAGCTACCAAAACATCAACACTCCCTCTTAGCTAGGGAGGTATCTTTCCATGATGTATTTCATCTAGTAGTCCACCAACTACTCTACAATCAACTAGTAGCACACAGCTACTACCATGCCATCAGTAGCTCAAGTCATCCATCATAGTCTTTGTGATCAAGAAGCACATAGCTTCTCCCAAGTGATATGGTAGTCTCCATGGCAATCAGCTAGTAGCACACAACTATTACAATGTGATCCAATAGAACATGATTGTGCTAATCCATAGTAGTACACAACTATTGTCTGGTGATACACAATCACTGTTGGTGCTACACAACCACTGCTAGTAGCACACGACTATTGTTCAGTGACACAGAGTCAGTGCCAGTGGTACACAACCATTGTAGTAGCACACAACTACTATCCAAAGACACACAGTCTTTGCCAATGGTACACAACCACCATAGTAGCACACAACTATTATTCAGAGACACACAATCTTCGTCAGTGGTACACACAGTGTCCCGTGACTACAAGGATCATTCTTCCTTATCATATCGCCATCTATGCCACATGAATAATGTTAGTCCTTCCAGATGTTTAAAGTCACACCATGGGCTACAAGGACCATTCTTCTAATCAAGTCACTACATGTGTCGTAGAAGAATGTCATTCCTGGACCTCTTTCTCTAATCAAGTCACCATATGTTCCATAGAGAAAATTTCAGTCATGTACCGACCCCCCTAATTAGTTCATTATTTGTGACATGGGGGGGGGACAATTCATCTTGATCATGTCACCATCTGTGCCACAAGAGAATGTCAGTCCTGGACCATTTTCTGCAGAAAATGTCAGTCCATGATACATCAAAAATCCATCCAACCTGGACCATTCTCCACAGGGAGAATGTCAGTCCAGTAGCACACTGACTATCCACAATGCAAGAATATGAACACTCCCTCTCAACCAAGGGATTAATCTCCATAAGCCCTAGCTTGTCCCTAAAGTATACAAACTTCCCTTTGGACAAGGGCTTCGTCAAAATATATGTTATCTTCTCATCGATGGATATGTATTGGAGCTTCACTTCTCCCTTCTAGACTTTATCACAGATGTAGTAGTACTTGATATCAATTTCCTTTGACTTGTCATGGAACACGAAGTTCTATGAAAGCTTCACATAGCTTTGATTATCACAGTATATCATGGTCATATCCAGCACCTGGTCAAATATTCCATAAACCAGCTTACAGAGCCATATTGCTTCCCTACAAGCATCACAAGCTGCAATATACTCTACCTCTGCAATGATAAGTGTGATGGACTTTTGTTTCCTGCTAGCCCAAGATATCATAGAAGATCCCAAACTAAAACATACACAAAAGGTACTCTTTCTATCACTTGCACTCCCTACCCAATCGAAATCTGTATATCCCTACAGTTGTACATCATTGTTAGAGACATATCTTAAACCATAATTTAGTGTGCCACTCAAATATCTCAAAATGTTCTTTGTGGCTATCCAATGCTCATGTATCAGTTCCACCTAGAACTAGCTCAACGTGTTCATAGCGAAGCAAATGTCCGACCTGGTATTAACCAAATACATCAATTATTCAATCAATTGTCGATACATGGAAGGATCCACCAAATCTGACTCAGAGTCTCTCAGTTTCTTCAAGTTCATCACCATGGGAGTGGTCATGGACTTGCATTCCATAATCCCAAATATCTGAAGGATGATAACATACTTCCCTTGACCAAGGAAGATCTCACCTAGATTCTACCATACTTCTAATCCTAAATAGTAATGCATTAAGCCAAGATCATTCATCTCAGACTCAGAGGCCAACTCCCTCTTTCTAAGAGAACCCTCTTGCCACGAACCTTGCTTTGTACTTTTTGATGTTGTCGTCTACTGCATGCTTTATCTTGTGGATCCACTTGGAAGTCGCCACTGACTTTCCCTCAATTCTACAAGTACTATATACTCCATTAGTGGCTAGCACTCTTGGAAATAACTAATGTTCTATCAACACCATAATCATGTCTTCTCTTAACAACCTTTCCACTTTCCAAAGAACACAACATCATGGTAACCACCACATCAACACATTGACACAAGCTTTATGTGATCTCGACTACAGAGGGTTTATCACTACTTCTCATGTCCATCCTGATCACTCCACACCAAATACTCTTGTTGATCTTACACCAAAAATAGATCCACTGAGCTATCCAAGGAGATAATTCACATTGTGTCAATATGATGACAAACATGTCTTTACACAGCTATATACAGTGACCCTGCAAATGATGGATCTTCCACTATGACCAGCACACATCCAGCATGTACTCGATGTCATATAGATAACTCTAAATCTCCCATGACCTTTTCATGACATATTTTAATCACGCAACACATGCGCTTCTCCAATGAGTACAAACCAATTGATTTCTCTAATGATCATTGATACACTCATAGTTTTTATTTCCATAGGTGTTCCTACTAGAAAGTTGATCCCAATCCTACTCTCAATCCCGGTGCATCCTAGTGTTTTCTTCAAAACCTTCTCTTTCATCATTGTTCTTATCTTTGAAACATCTTCCCACCTACTAGTTGCAGCATAGATATTTGATAGCAGTGCATAACACCAAGTGTTTAAAGGATCTAGTTCAAAAAAGGTATCCAACCACGTTCTCCTAGCTCAATATTTGAGTGAATTCTACAAGCGCCAAGCAGAGCCCCCCATACACTAACACCTAGTTCTAAAGACATATTTTCAATAAAGTCTGGTGTCTCATCTAGATGGATAGCCTGGCAAAGAAGGTTGACCATACATGCATAGTGCTCTAACTTGGGTATAATTCCATAATCTTGAATCATGCAATCCAACTATTTCCATCCCTTTTCTAGAATCCCTACATGGAATATCCATGCATTCCATATCCGACAATCATTGTACTCCATAAAACCACATTTCTATCAGATATTTTATTAAACAATTGGTGTGCAATCTATAATCGGTTCTCAGTGCTACCAACTGCGCACATGTCGGGAGCACACTTAGAATGGTCAACGATGTAGGTGTCACATCTACCAATAGCATATCATGAAAGAGTGACATACCATCATTCACATCTCCACTCTGGGTGTACTGGGAAATCATAGTATTCCATGATATAACATCTCTTTTAGACATTTCATCAAATAGTTGGCGTGCAATCTCAATACTACCAACTTAAGAAGAATATATGTTTGTTGCCTAATCCGAAAAGATCTTTTAAACGACAATGGTTGGGTTATTAAGCATGATTTAAATTACCATTTAGGAAATTAATGAAAGAGGAAGAATGAAAGAGGAATCATGACAGCCATGTAAACATATACAGATCTAAACATGAGCATGAAGAACAACAAACCATAAACACCATTGTGATAACGGAGTTCGGCAATCTCACCTACGACTTCGGGCCTTTCTCTTAGTGGGATTTCTTATTTCTCTTCAAAATATTTTCAAGTACATCATGAAGGTGCCAATGGATTACAAAAATGAGTTGGTTTTGTTCTACCAGATCTTAAGAACTCATCAAAACAAACAGCACTGAAAATAGATGTATGAAGCTCCCAGAAATGGCCCACAAAGGTGCCCTCCTCAATAGCTTCCCTACATAACAATGGCCTTAGCTCAACAATTATGCAGCATTTCTCTGCTCTGAACCTCTTCCCTTGGCTTCAAGAAGCCCTGGTTTATATAGGCCTCAAGTTGGTAACCATCTCCCAAAATATCTGTCCTTAAAAAAGGGCCAAAGATCTCCCAAAAATGGGCAAAATCCCACAAATCTGTTGAGAAAATCAATAAAGAAATCATATAATATAGAGTAAAAACCCATTATTTGTATAAAATATGGGTGCAACCCCTTTTTCTAGGGCTCCTAGTCACTTGGACGCGCTCCATGTGGCCAAGTGCTATATATTGTGCGCTGGCCCCCTGTTATCTCGGCCCTGGTCTTATGGTTATGGCACATGTGGCCTTGGATAAACCCTCCACACACTAACTGTTATAATCCCCCATCAATTAATCCCATGGTTAAACCCCCTGGTCGACGAGCTAGCCCGACCGACCGAGGCTAACCCCTTATTGTCTGTGCCAACAAACAACCACCGGGTCACATGGCAACGAGTGTCAAAACCATAGGCTATACAATACCCATCTGTGCCAAACATGAGTCAGTCATATAGATATGCCACGCGACCAAGGCCAAGACTTTAGAAATGGTTCTCGCATGGACATAAAGGAGTGGTCACATCAAACAGGGTTGTATGGAATGTTTTTCGTCGAGGCTAGGGCCTTAATCTTCCTACATTACACCTTGTTCAAACTCAAATATTTATGGTGCAGTATATTGGTAAGCACTACCATGTAGGCAGGATGGTAGCCTGGCCTACCCGAGGACTTGGCTACCCAGAGAGTTCATGGGTTTAACCCCCACGGGCCATCAACCAAACTTTTAACCAACACAATGAATGAACCAATAAAGGGGTGCCACATGGCAACCCATGTGTGGCCCATGTGGCACCTTCACATCCACCCAAACTGATGCCATGTGTCAAGCGCTCATTCGCTCACCTGTCACGATCTCTTCCCATTCATCACACTTGTCACATCATCACACCTACCACATATTGTACCGATATACGGACCTGCCATGTCATCAGTATGGACCTGCCACATGTCACCCTTGCAGTGGTGACACATGTCACTCCCTGACTCATCCACCTATACCTATCCACGTTAGCATCCACTATACCTTTCCACATCAGGTGTATGTCCGTATGACCTATACAGTCATATACCACGTCAGCACCGTACGGACTATACAGTCGACATTTTTTTTTCCTGTTTGGAAAAATGAACAGATCGCGATATCTTGGTCATATGATGTTTGTTTGAGCCTGTTCAAGTTGTGTTTGGTTCGTAACATCGAGGTCTACGCACACATCCGTTTTGAAGATATTTTGAGCACTTTGATTTTTAGGCCTTTATGAGCCCCATCTGGCTCCTAGATCCAATTATGGATCACACCTCCCCACTAAAGACGTTTTGGTCCTCCAAAAGGTTACAAAATGGACCTTATTGATTACATACTCATAAGGATAAACAAAACACTATGTTGTACAAAAATGATGTTATAACAGGTCATCATTTCAACATGTGTGATTACATTAATGGAAGCAAAATACAATGAAGATGTGACTGTTGGGCCCTTCGTTTTTGGGATAAGGAATCACACAAGTTTTGACTCAGCACAAGTTGCACAAGCCTCAGAAGAAGCTAGACAGTAGAGCAAGAAAGAGCAACAGAAATTAGACGCAAAAGATAGTGGAACGCCAGCTAAGCAACAACTGTTGCAACAGAACAAGAAAGCGTGCAAGCCGAGATGGAAGACACAACCTAGCTTATATAAGGATGAACATGATCGTAAAAGGGTTGTTGTTGGTTGTTTTTAGTAGGTTGGTTAGCTATTGATTTGGCTAAATTATGATTAAGTTCAGTCTGATATTTCCCTCGTGAGGAAGTTTTTGTATGTCGAAGTCAAGTCAAGTCATGAGTCTATAATGTAATCGACCAATCTGTCTGAGAATTAGATCTCTGCGACATGAGTCCAGAGCCAAGAGTCTGTACAGAGCACTATTGTGTATCTATGAGTCTGTAATTAAAGAAAGATTATGAAGATAATATGAAGGACCTAAATTTTCAAAATATGATGTGTCTCTGTGTATTTTACTTATGCATTACAATACTTCTTTATGGTTTATAAGTTCCACTTGATGGTTCTGTGTTTAAATTCTTATTCACAACGTAAGTAGGTTCAATTCTTGCACGCATAAGATTCAGATCTGTTCATGTCTCTTGCGCAAGATCAATATGAGTCCTGAAGGTTCTGTGGATCCTCCTAAATCTTTTCCTTACCCTTCCCTATTTATTTGTCTCAGTAGTGCTTCGGGTGAGACTTTTTCTCTTTGGAGGGGATGAAAATGCCAGCGCTCTAGACTACTCGATACCTTTCACTGGTAACCTAAGAAGGACCCTAGTATGATCAAACTTGTGCCAACAAAATGGTTTTGTTGTTGGGACCTGCGTTAAAAGGGAACCTGTAGGGAGGATGCTTCCACGGATCCACATATCTAGTATTAACCAATGGTGGGAAAGAAAATGTGGTGCGTTCATATGGAAAGAAGCGAGACTGAGGGTAAAATCGGTGGAAGATACTCGTGAAGCAGTCTTTTAATCAGAAAGATCGAGCGACCAGTGTGAGATTTTTTGGGTTAATTTTCTAGAATAAATTTCCAATGGATAAAGAGGCTCCAAGAAGCTCCAGAGTTCCAAGAATGAGTCAAGAGGATCTGTGCTTGGGACACCAAAAAGCTAGCAGAAATTCATCGGTTGGATTGTCCAGTCACGCGGGCAATTGATTTCTGGGTCAATACCACATTAGAAGGATATATTATCAAGTTTGCAGCTGATAACCACCAATATTTTTCGCACGTAGAGGAGATTTTCAAGAAAGACGCAAGGGGAAGACTATTGAGAGAAATCCCCCTATGGATTAAGGTTTTCTTGATGGAAGAGGGGATGTTGATTATGTCCCTGACTAAGATAGCAATGTAAACATCCTCGCTTGGGGTAGGGTGAGGCTGGGGTAGAGTCATGGATTGAGAGAGGGGAAGGTTTCTTTGACAAATGGGGGGGAAACAGCAAGAAACGGACTCAAGAGATGAGTAAGTCTTGAAGAGAGATGCCATAGTTGAGAAGTGGTGGCGCGGCAAGATCAAGAAAGCAACAAGAAAGTCCGAGAAGTTGAAGAAATAAGTTCAATCAGAAGAAGTCGAGGAGAGACTCATGGAAGAGTTTTGGAAGATGAGAAGACAGGAAATACTGGCCAATCAAAGATTAAGTGAGAGAGAAGCGTAGAGAAAAATAAGTCCCTAGGAGGTTGGACAAGAAGGAGAAGGTGTAGACGTAAGAGAGGAAGAAGTCGGCATGAATCTTGGAGAAGAAAGAGAATATTCATCCCCGATAACAGGAGAGATCGGGAATCCAGCCTAAGGGATCGTTCATGTGGAAGAAAATGAGACCCCCCAGATCAAAGAAAACCATCCCAAAGCCAATGGCACCAACCCCAAATCCCTCATACCCTAAGTGTCTTCTATACAAGTGGTAAGTTTGATACTACCTTCTCATGCTAGTTTTGTTCCAGTACAATTAGTTAGTCAGTCATAACCAGGAAGTGCGAGTATAGGGAGGATATTGGGATCCCCTGGTAGATCACAAGAAGGACCGTTAAGGTTTATATTGATAAGAACAACAAGATCAGCAATGGTTGGCCATGCAAGAGGTTCAATTTCCCGATACCCTGAATTTTGGGGTAAGGGAGATGAAGATGTTGAGCATCACTGGTTTTTGTGTGAAGCAATCTGGAGATCCAGAGGGACTCCGGATGCGAATAAGTTGGTTGAGTTCCAGACTACCATGAGAGGTTGTGCTCTCAAGTGGTACATGAATATCATTGAGCCAAGAGTACCAGGAATGCAAGGTCAAGTGTTCACTCTTGGCTAGGTACGGACAAGGTTCATAGCAGAATTCAAACTACCTTAGTCAGAAAAATAGTCTTTGTCTGAGTTGCGCGAGATCCAACAATGAGAAGGTGATTCAGCCTGGGAATACAGCCAGAAGTTTAAATATGCTATAGGGAGGTTGGCACATCCAATCCATGAGGAATATCAAAGGGAATGGTACATTCATGGATTGTTGCCTCTGACTCGGATTCCGCTAACGCAACAGCGGATAGCCACTTTAACAGACACCTTGGAACAATCGATGAAGATTGAATCCATGGAGGGATACCCTGGGAGCCTGAGAGTAACCACACCCCTGAAAGATGTGAATCTGGCACAACTACAAGGGAAAATATCGACGCTTATAGAAAATATTCAAGAGATGGCGATACCCAGACTAGGACGACCACAGGTCTGGTGCACCAGATGTTATACAGAAGAACATCTGGTGAACGAGTGTACATGAATAAGGGGAATGGGACCTCCTCAGAATCCGATGGTACCCCCACCACAACCCATGGGAGGGTTTGTGAAAGTGTCTACGAACTTACCATTCCATAACCCCACCTCGTATCATGTTTTTCCAGGAGGACAAGCAGCACCAACAGCTGAGTATTGTGAAATATGTCAAATCCATGGGCATGGGCCAAGACAGTGCCCCATTATGCATAAATATTCGACAATACCAAATACAGTACACTGTGAGTTCTGCGCATATACCACTCATATTACCAATCAATGTAGAGTGTTGGATGCACTTGCAGACAGGTTAGACCGAACAACATTCAGGGTGAATGAAAACCCTCAAGGACCAGGAAGAGTTCGAGTAGGTGGAATCGGAGGAGACTTCAGAGGAGGAAGAATAAGGGGAAGAGGGCCAAGCAGATGTTATAACTGTGACGAGCAAGGTCACATGGCCAGAGACTATCCTCATCCAAGGCGTCCATGGTGCTCTCACTGTAGAACCAATGGGCACGCAACTGAAGACTGCCCATAATTAATTGCAAAATGGGAAGATAGGGTATGACAACAATGAACCAACCTCATCAATTCATAAATCAAGATATTTATTAAGGGACAATTTCCCAACCTTATATCATTACTCGAGGTGGAGCGAAGATAGGAGCTAATGTTGATGCTCTACCTCAGATCCAGAAAGAACCTAAAGAAGACAAGTATGACCCTTCAGAATATTCCTATCCCTGAGATGTGACAGAAACCTCCACAGCCTATTCTTTATCCTACGATGGCGCAAGTCCCTACTTCACCCCTTGCACCTAGAAACCCTATAGTCATACCGAGACAACCTGAGCAACCTCAAAATGTAGTTGACCTTTGGTTTCAATTATTCTCTGACATTCTGGGGAATGATCAACTAACAGAAAAGTTGTGCAATGCGCTATACCTAGTTTTAGGGAACGAAGAACCCCTAGAAGTAGGAATAAGGGTTAATCTTCCTAAGAAGAGTACTCAGAGAGTGTAGAGAAGAAAAGTACAAACTAGAAAAGAGTTCAGACTAGTAGCCCAGTTAGATGAATTTGAGATTAAGGATGTCATGTTGGATCTAGGATCTAATGTGAACATTCTACCTAATAAGACCTGGGAAGCCTTAGGAAAACCTAGGCTAACATATTCCCCAATTTAGTTAAGAATGGAAAACCAATATTATATCTTCCCCATAGGAAGACTAGAGAATGTGGAAATAGATGTTGCAAGAGTAAAGAAAGTGGTTGACTTTGAAGTCATTGAGACGGAGATAAGGACCCTTACCCTGCACTACTTGGCATTGATTGGGCCTATGAAAACTATGCAGTAATCGACTTAAAGAAAGACACCATGACCTTTGAGGCTGATGGAATCAAGGTAGTTCAACCTTTGGATCCATATGTGGGACCTAGATATATAGAGCCAATAGACAATAATATGGAGGGAGAAGTCTTGGACCAGTTGTACATCGTAACGGCAGGAACAAGAGATGATTATATAAATCCTATTGTTGATGGATCAGTAAGTTGGAGAAGCATATAGTCAGCAGACAAAGATTTAGAATTGGATTATGATAGTTGGGAACAAGGTTCATATGAAAGATTCTCAAGAAGATGTGCAAATTTTAGAGTAACCAGATGAGTTGGGAACGAAGTTAAAGAACACCTAGTATACGATGGCACCTCAGAACTAGACATCTTTCTGCTCAGCATGGAAGAAAAGGTAGCAGAAGATCAAAGAATCTCGGTACTAGATGTATCTTTTTAGGGCACCCCTGCCAGATGGTGGGCTAATCATAAATCCTTACTCGGAACTTGGGACGATGTGAAGAAACCTATCAAGTATAGGTTCAAGAATAAGGAGCATTTGGAACCAAAGATGCAGACGGATCTCCAAGTCGTGCAACTATTCAGTGAATAATCGGATCCTAGAGTGCATATTGAACAGTGTGTGACACAGTGGCAAGTTGCAAGAATACCCTCTCACTTTTGGGTTCAGGTATTTCCCCACTCTCTAGGTCCAATCCTGAAGTATTGGTTTATACATGAGGAAACCAGAAGACAGACCAGCGACTGGCAAACCCTGGCAGCTCATTTTTGAAAGGACTTCTCATTTACAAGTAAGTGCCCTGAGCTTGAAGTAGTCCTGCAAAATATTAAAGAATTTATTTTTACAGATAATGGTGATCAGAAATCAAACTTAGTAGTATGCACCAAACATAGCCAAGAACTTCAGACTAACCTTCACCTACCCTCAACTGAGAAGCTTATATAATGCTATCAGATTAGCAGGGATTCAAAATGCCTAGATGACTTAAAGGAATTGAGAACCTAGCCATCAAAGAGACAAAGGGGAACAGAGAAATCCAGAACACCATACCCAGCCAGACTGATAGTTCCTACAATCACCCATTAAAATTGTGCAAAATCAATATAGGGACCACAAAGAAGCCCAAGATAGCCATCGTGGGAGACTATGGGATGAGAAAACCAGTCAAGAGATATAGGGTTTGTTGCAGAAATATGAGGATTTGTTCCCAAATACTTTTTCGGAGTTAAAAGGAATCAAAGGAGTTATAGGAGAAATAAAAATTGAATTGAAACCAGGATCCAAGCCTATGAGACATAGACCCTACTGTCTTAACCCTAGAGTAAAAGAGAAGGTTAAGAAGGAGATAGATAAGATGTTGGAAGTAGGACTCATTTTTGCAGTAGAATAAGTAGAATGGGTCAGCCCAATAGTTATTCAAAGCAAGAAAGGCACAGAGGATATTAGAGTCTGTGTAGACTATAGAAAACTTAACTCTGCCTGACTACATCACCCTTTCCCAACACCCTTTACTGATGAGGTGCTAGAACAGGTTGCGGGGAAGGAAGCATACTCATTCACAGATGGATTTTCAGGGTACCACCAAGTTAGGCTCGCCAAAGAGGACAAAAAGAAGACCACATTCATAACAGAATGGGGATCTTTCGCATACAATGTGATGCCATTTGGATTAAAGAACACCCTTGAATTTTTCTCCAGGATTGTAATAGCAGCTTTTAGAGAGTTCATTCATAAGTTTATAGAAGTTTGTATGGATGATTGGATGATATATAACCTGCTCAAGGAACATGTAGCAATGCTATGGCTAATTTTTGACAAATGCAGAGAATTGCAGATCTCATTGAATCTCAAAAAGTGTACCTTCTGTGTACCACATGGGAATTTGTTGGGCCACATAGTCTGTTGAGAAGGAATATTGGTAGACCCAGCCAAAGTTGTGGTCATTTTGAATATGCCACCACCTATGAGTGCTAAATAGTTGTGCTCCATGCTGGGGCACACAGGTTACTATCACATGTTCATCCGAAGATACGCCAACATTACTACACCTCTAGAAAACCTACTAAGAAAGGTTGAAACGTCCCAATGGACTCCATAATGTGATAAAGCATTTGAGACACTCAAGGAGAAGCTCATCACAACACTGATTCTGATATTCCCAAACTGGGAGAAGGAATTTCACGCTCATGTAGATGCTTCAGGAATTGCTTTGGGAGCTATATTCATTCAACCTGGAGATGGAGTTATGGATCATCCTATCTATTTTGTGAGTCGGTACAAAATGACAGAAAGGGAGGGCTTAGCCATGATTTATGCTTTGCAGAAATTTAGACATTATTTGTTAGGTTCTCATTTCAAGTTCTTTACTGATCATTCTGCACTGAAATATCTAGCTAACAAACCTATGTTGGAAGGGAGAATTTGTATATGGTTGTTGTTATTTCTGGAATTTTCCTTTGAATTTATCATTAAGTCGAGGAGATCCAATGTAGGACCCGATCACCTGTCCAGATTAGAGTCAGGGGAAAGTGGCAGAGCAGTAGAAAATCAACTCCCAGATGCAGACTTGTTCTGGGTTGAGGCCATACTAGAGTACCTGGAGGACATAATAGTCTTCTTAGGTACAGGGGCCTACCCAAAAACATATTTCGCAACCCGTAAACGCCACATGGTTGTTAGAGCGGCAGATTACCAATTGATCGTCGAACAATTGTATAAACTGGGAGTCGATAGTGTCCTCAGAAGATGTGTCCTGGATCATGAAAGATAGGATATACTATGGGAATGCCACAGTGGAGTTGTGAGAGGTCACGTAGGAGGAAAGGCCACTACACAGAAAGTTCTACAAGCTAGACTTTGGTTGGAAACACTCTTCAAGGATGCAAAGGTATATGCTAGATCATGTAATGTTTGTCAATGAGTGGGTAAGTCATCATGACGAGATGAATTACCATTGCAACCAGTTCGAGCTCTACAAGCATTTGAGAAATGGGTAGTTGACTTCATTGGACCAATCAATCCCACATCCAAGCATTCAAAGGCTAGGTACATCATCACTGCAACTGACTACCTTATGTGTTGGGCTGAAGCAGCAGCTATTCATGATTGTTCAACCGATACTGCTGCCAAGTTCATCTTTGAGAATATTATCACTCGTTTTAGATGTCCTAGGAGCCTAACCAGCGATCTGGGAGCTAATTTCATTAGTAGCACTGTAGCAAAGCTTACAACATAGTTCCTGAGTCAACACCACAAAAGCATCCCCTACCACCCACAGGCCAATGGAACCGTAGAAGCATTCAACAAGATTCTAGAAAGAGGGTTGACAAAGGTCTGTTGTGCAAATCGGGAAGATTGGGATGACAGATTTCCAGTAGTACTATGGGCTTACAATACAACCACAAAGAAATTCCACAGGTACACACCGTTCCATCTAGTTTATGGGAAAGAGGCCATGGTGCCTATAGAATTCATCACTTCAAGTTTTCATATTACACAGATCACACATATGTTAGAGGAGGAATCAGTTGTGCATAGAGTTATGGAGTTACAAGGACTCAAGGAGACTAGATTTCTAGCAGACTTCCATCAGTCAGTTGAAAAAGCAAGGCAAAAAGATTGGCATGGCAATCACATTAAGACCAAGGTATTTACAAAAGGAGACAAGGTTATAATCTATTATAGTCGGTACCAGAAGCATCCTGGCAAGTTGTACATGCATTGGTTGCGACCATTTATAATTTTGGAGATCCAACCCTCAGGAGCAGTCAGACTCGCACAACTGGATGGTATGATACGGCCAGGATGGGTGAACGATGCTCTCCTAAAGCCCTATATGTCTCAAAACTGAGAAAAAGGGATTGTTTCTCTAGTCCAAAAGAGCATGTATAATAGTTATATTCGAGTTTTCTGAAATTTTTGTAAATTCAGTTAATAAAGTCGATGTACGCAGTGTTGTGCCATGATAAATAGTTTGTTTTATGTTCAAGTTTTGTTTGATACAGAACTAATAACTCAGTAGTGCAGGATCTGAAGCATAAGAGAATCCATTAATGATGGTCATTGATATGACGAGATCCCCTTTCGTGGTCGGAGGGAGAACGAATCCGAATACAATATGATTCCATGTGCCAAACGAACCCAGTCTAGTCACAGCCTTTATTTCCATTACAATACTCCGTATGAATTCAATTAAACCATAAATCCATGATACACAAAGATTCCATCGAAATTCATGCCAGGATTGCCACCCGTCAAATGGAAAGGTCTGAAACCATCCACGTCCCTATTCCACTCATGCAAGTAAATGCCAGAATCGCCCGATAGGATTTACCTCGTTAAATTGTCTTGTCAGACAACTCAGATCCAGTTGCATCCATACGGTCATGATGAACAACAGATATTGCTAAACCTACCCGCTAATCATGAGAACTCACCTAAGAACACATCATTTTCAAAGAATATAACCATTTCTGAATTTAGTAGAGTGAACCAGCCTGTACAATTGTGAAACTCATAGTTGTGACCCCAGTCCTTAGCCTCCCGCAGAAGTTGTGATAACTCGGAATCCACAATGTCGAAACCCACAGCAAGTCGAAGCGCCATGTCTAAATATGTGGTACCCAACAAGCCCTATGACCCCTGAGTCGAGGTCGTGAGTGATCTCAAAGGGAAGGTGGAGCATGTTAAGCTCCTCGATCTTGACCTAACACATCTAGTTTTGTTCCCCCAGATGCACATAGATGTCTTTTGGGAGATGGCTCCAGACATGTTCGGAGGCATACAATTTGTACCAAGACCATAATTTTTCAACTTATTCAATTTGACCATCATGAACCTTAGAGACCTACCAGTATTCGGTACCTTAGAGACCTACCAGTATTCGGTACCATCGGTGAGGTTGTGCAATGCACAAAAATTCAGATAAGTAGGGTGCATGATAGAAGTCTTTGGTTAGATAAGCGGTATCCAATCCATGCTGAAGACTTCCATCAGCTTACAAGATTGTCCTTCAAAGGAGAATATGTGTCGAAAGGATTCCAGACTCCTGGTAAGCATGACAAAAAGAAAGGAGAGCTCAGCTTGTATGAAAAGTTCAACACAAAGAGGTGGGGATGCACAACAGTAATCGACCCCATATTACTAGAGACAGTCTAGACTAGTTGTTACATCATAGCCATCAAGGTTGTGAGATCATACTACAAGGGTGAATGCACGCTAGATGCATTATCAATAGTAGACTTTTGCGCCAACGACTCTATGTTCAATTGGTTTACTTACCTACTAGAGGAACTACTAGTGGCATGCGAGGAAGCGCGGGAGAAGGGAGGAACCTTCACCTATGGATATATGTTGCTGGAATTCTCAATGTTCAAGTGGAAGCCACCTATGGGAAGGAATTCGGTGCTACTAGACAACGGGCGCATGGAGAATATGTTTGAGCCCTAGCAATCCAGGTCGAACTTGGAGAATGCAACTTTCAACACCGCAGCATTTGCTAAGTGGTACAACGGCCTGATAGACACAACACAAAGGCTACGTATTCTGCAGGAGCTCCTTAACTGCAATACGAGAAACATTTCCTTCAGCATGAACCAACACCATACGTTTGTATGGTCGAGACATGTTAGCAGGGAATATTTGCATACAAAGATCTTGGCGTTCTATCTGGACGAGGATGCCTTCGACAGAGAAGTAATGTTGTGGCCAGGAGTCAAATGCAACCCGCACAAGTCAGGGAAGCACTATATTCTTCCTGCAGAGCTGTTGAAGAAGAAAAACAAAGAATTAGGGGCAGGACCGAGCTCAAGCCCAAAGCCATAGAAGCGAGAAGATTCAGCATAATCAGACTCTGAGGAGGAAGATGAGATGCAGCCATTGGAGCATAAGAAAAGAATGCCATCGGTCCTCCATCGAATGCCAGCTAATGTCGTGTTGTCAGCTGAGGACATCAACCAGATCCTGAGTGTTGTGTATGTTAACGAACCAATGCTGAAGAAGCCCAAAACTAGGGTTTCGCCAAATAAACCTTTGAACCCCCAACCCGTTGCATCAGTCGTCCCCTGCACCTACTTAGCAGTCAAAGCAAGCCCCATCATCCACATTTAGGATGACCCTGAGCCTGAAACATTTACATTCACATTTGTCACCAAGCACCCTCCATCATCACCTCAACCCCAGTCGCCAACCCCAGAAACCACCAACCCACCCCAGACCACAGACCCAGAGTCGATGCAGCTCGATCAACCAGAGCAAGTGGAGCGAGAACTCCTAGAAATAAACCAAGAGTTGTCTAAGCCGAGACCAAAAGTTTATGGTCCAAACCGAAAAATACCAGAGCAGAGCATGAAGCTAACTAGTTCGAACCAAGATATCCAGGAACAACAGACTGAGCCTTCGGTGCAAGAAAAAGACACCCAAACTGTGGAGGAGCCACGATCCCAAAGCCAACAACAAATCCCCTCACCAGCCAAGGGTGAGGGTGCCAAATAAATCACAGAGCAGGAAGCAAATGCAACAAAAGAGCAAGAGCTGTTAGAGGCTCAGAAGGAACCAGAATCAACACCCGGGTAGAGCGCAACATCTGCGCGCGAACAGATGGAGCGGGTTCTCGAGAACCCTCAGCAATGCGCATAACCGATGCAACTATGCATAGCTAGAAAAGAGGTTATGACTGTCTTACCTTCAGCGCTAAGGTTGATGATCATGGCAAGACCATTAACAGAGGAGGAGGTAGAGATCCGCTCAGAGAATTCAACGGCCAATGGACTTTCGTTGCAGACATGAGCAACCAGAGACGCAGCCCCTTCATCCACTAAACTGGTACAATAGCCAATGCACTTATTTGGATTGATCTAGGCATCAACTGATCAACTGGAGCAAAGGCTCCAGCAGGCCGAGAGGTCTGTCGAGGTCATGAGGGAGGAAGCGTTCCTTACGCAATCATCAAGACAGCAGGAAGAATAGGCCAAGGCCCAGATTGAGCATAAACTGGAAAGAGTGCAAGAAAGGCTTGTTGATGCCTGGCCGAAGATTTGCAAGGTTTCACCCCAACTACCTGAAGCTAGTGATGCAGGTGAGCTAGAGCATCAAATTGAGTTGCTCCAAGGATCATGGACACAACTCACCACTCGTGTTCAACATCTGGAAGCATAGTTACAACAGACTCAGCAAGAAGAAGAGCGGCAGCCTCAGAAGCTGCAAGAGTAGATGCATAAGCTAGTATTGCAAGCCAACAATGCCAGAGTAGCACTACACAAGCACACAGCGGAATGCACAAAGATTTTTAGGGAAGCCAGCGATTGGATGGGCATCATCGCTCGATGCAACCAGGTCTTGGAGGATGTGCACACCAAGATCTAGGTGCTAAATGAAGAATTTGCAGCCACAATGGATCTGATGGAGAAACAACAGAAGTTCGACCAAATCCAACAGGTGGACAATGAACTAAATGCCCTTGTTAAGAACCAAATATCAATATAGCATAGAAAATCCTCAGAAAAAGTACTCAACGCCTTGAAAAAGAGATAATTTCATATAATAAGCCTCTTC
>ML806045.1:330257-357600 GCA_009831015.1 Picea engelmannii | reverse complement strand
TGAATTGTGACTAAGTTCAATCTTATTTTCCCTCTTGAGGAGGTTGTTGTAATTCGAAGTCAAGTCAAGTCTTGAGTCTGTAATGTAATCGACCTATTGGTCTGAGAATTGGAGCTCTGTGACATGAGTCCAGAGCCAAGAGTCTGTACAGAGCACTACTGTGTATTTATGAGTTTGTAATTAAAGAAAGACTCTGAAGATAATATGAAGAAGGACCTGAATTTTCAAAATACAATGTGTCTCTATGTATTTTACTTATGCATTACAGTACTTTTTTATGGTTTATAAGTTCTACTTGATGGTTCTTTTTTTAAATTCTTATTCACAACATAAGTTGGTTCAATTCTTGCACGCATAAGATTCAGATATGTTCATTTCTCTTGCACAAGATCAGGATGAGTCTTGAAGGTTCTGTGGATCCTCCTAAGTCTTTTCCTTACCCTTCCCTATATATTTTTCTCAGCAGTGCTTCAGGTGAGACTTCTTCTCTTCGAGGGGATGAAAATGCCAACGCTCTAGACTACTCAGTACCTTTTGTTGGTAACCTGAGAAGGACCCTGGTCTGATCAAACTTGCGCCAACAGTGACATCCACTTCTAGCAAAACCAAGTGGTGGGTTTCTTTCCTTCATGGTGTTCCTCTTGCTTTGCTGGAAATTCCTCTTCCTTCATGAGTACATTCACAATCCTTTTGTCCTTATTTGGACGAAGCTTCGGATTAAGCTTCCAATATTTAGCCTTTTGATGTCCACCCCTGTTACAATAAGTGCAGTGGTTTTTTGGCATCCAGACTTGTTTTCCCTTCTCTTTCTTCCTTTGTGGAGTTGAGTCTTTATGTTTTGTCTCCTTCCTGGTCGATATAAACTTCCTGTACAAATATTGTCTCTTCCAACACTTGGAAACACAATGCTTCGGTGAATGACAAAAAGTACATGGATACATATTCCACAAGTTTTGGATTACATGATTATGTTTTTTATAATCAAAAAGAGATTTGCAAAAATCATGACCATTATACCTTTCTTGTTGATCTTCAATTTTTTTTGGAGATTACTTGCATTCACTATCACAATCAAGGAGTGATACGCCATCACCTTTCGTGAAGTGTTCCTACAATGACTTAAGCTGGCCATTTGAAGCATTACTTGCTTCCAATGTTTTGGAGCCCATCTTGGAGAATGCTCCAATATCCTCTTCGCCATATCCCAATCCTAAATATTTCCACAACCTCTATGGGATTAACGATACCTTGGCCCTTAATTCCAAGGCCCTTTCCTTCATAACCCATCTTGGTTATCAATTTCAAACCTATACCTCTTGTATGTTTTTCAAATGCACCAAAACCATCTTGATGGGAACAATGAGAAATCGATGAATGACTTCCACTGCATACCTCATAGATGTTTTCTGAATTCGGTGTAGAATGCAATTCCTTCAATTTTTCTTTGCTTTTGTTGTTCTTTGAAGTTGTCTCTTGAACCGTTCTCTTTCGTTCCAAGTAGTCTTCATACAACACTTTCACCATCTCGGCCATGGAAAAGAGAGTTTTTTGCATATCCTTCTCATCTTGAGAAAGTCCCTCTTTAGATGCCATTTTCTCAATTGAGATGAGCCTTTCTTTGGTAAACATGCAAACTCAAAAACGAACCATCAACTAGCCATGATACCACTTGATCCGAAAAGATCTTTTAAATGACAATGGTTGAGTTAATAAGCATGATTTAAATTACCATTTAGGAAATTAATGAAAGAGGATTCATGACAGCCATGTAAACATATACATATCTGAAAATAAGCATGAAGAACAACAAACCATAAACACCATTGTGATAACGGAATTCGGCAATCTCGCCTACGTCTCTGGGCCTTTGTCTTAGTGGGATTTCTTATTTCTCTTCAAAATATTTTCAAGTACATCATGAAGGTTCCAATGGATTACAAAAATGATCTAGTTGTGTTCTACCAGATCTCAAGAACCCATCAAAACAAACGACATTGAAAACAGATGTACGAAGCTCCCAGAAATGGCCCGCAAAGGTGTGCTCCTCAATAGCTTCCCTGCATAACAATGGCTTTGACTCAACAATTCTGCAACATTTCTCTGCTCTGAACCTCTTCCCTTGGCTTCAAGAAGCCCTATTTTATATAGTCCTGAAGTTGGTAACCATCTCCCAACTTCCCCCTAAGATCTGGCCTCAAAAAAGGGCCCGAGATCCCCCAAAAATGGGAAAAATCCCACAAATCTGCTGAGAAAATCAATAAAAAATCATATAATATAGTGTTAAAACCCACTATTTGAATAATATATGGACGCAGCCACTTTTTCTAGGTCTCCTGGTCACTTGGACACGCTCCATGTGGCCAAGCACTAGAGATTGTGCGTTGGCCCCCTGCTATCTCGGCCCTGGTCTTATGGTTATGGCGCTTGTGGCCTTGGATAAACCCTCCACGCACTAATTGTTATAAGCCCCTGTCAGTTAAGCCCACTGTTAATCCCCCCTGGTTGGTGGGATAGCCTGACCGACTGGGGCTAACCCCTTACTATCTGCGCCAACAAACAACCACCAGGTCACATGGCAATGGGTGTGGAAACCATAGGCTATACAATAACCATCTACGCCAAACAAGAGTCAGTCATATGGATATGCCATGTGACTGGGGACAAGACTTTAGAAACGGTTCCCATGTGGACATAAAGGAGAAGTCACATCAAATGGGGTCGTATGGAATGTTTTTCGTCGGGGTTGAGGCTAAGCCCCAACCCTTACTCCACCTGCATTACACCTTGTTCAAATTCAAATATTTATGGCGTGGTATATTAGTAAGCACTACCATGTAGGTGGGCTGGTAGCCCAGCCTACACGAGGACCTGGCTGCCTGGGGAGGTCATGGGTTCGACCCCCACAGACCATCAACCAAACTTTTAACCAACACAATGAATGAACCAATAAAGGGGTGCCATGTGGTATCCCATGTTTGGGCCACGTGGCACCTTCACATTCACCCAAATCAATGCCATGTGTCAAGCACTCATTCGCCCACCTATCACAATCTCTACCCAGTGAACACACTTGTCACATCAACACACCTACCACGTGTCATACCGATATACGGACCTGCCACGTATCACCCTTGCAGTGGTGACATGTGTCACTCCCTTACTCTTCCACTTGTACCTGTCCACGTCAGCATCCACTGTACCTTTCCAGGTCATATGTACAACCGTACGGCCTGTACAGTCAGCTACCACGTCAGCACTATATGAACTATACAGTCAACATTTTTTTTGCTTGTTTGTCAAAATTAAAAAAATCGTGATATATTGGTCATACGACATCCATTTGAGCCCGTTCGAGTTGCGTTGGGTTCGTAACATCGGGGCCTACGTACATGTCTGGTTTGAAGAGATTCTGAGCACTTTGATTTTTAGGCCTTTTTTAGCCCCATCTGGCTCCTGAATCATTGCCCTATAACAATGTTGATTGTCAACTTAAGACAAATCAAAGGTATGTTTGTTGGCATCTAACAATATTGACTGCCAACTTCACATGAATCATTGGAGGCAGCGGATATAAAGAGATCCATGTCAGCATACATCGGTTATACAGATTTTATAGCATGCATCGGTTATAACTTATATATTATAATTATAACATGCTTAAGGGTGCAATCATAAGAAAATCTTCATGTCACCGTACAATGGTTTTACATATTTATAGCAAATTTGAATGACGCGTTGATACACTTTGGTGATCGATGCACTGGAAAGGATAATGTCAACACCAAGTGCATACTTGGTGTTGTACCGCAGAGCAGTATTGATGCCATGTTTATCAGTATGGTTGGTGCTACTTCATAATTAATGTATGTAAATAATGTCATCTCTGGGATCAAATTTTACTTGCTCATTATTAGAACTATTGAATAAGCCACCCAAGCTTCATAACAGTGAGATTTAGGGTGATACTTCCACAATAATCTTGCATGGCAATGCTTCCACAATAACCCATCAATTCAATCCCATCATTGATCATTCATGTCCATGAGTCAAGTTCCCACAATAACATAATGGTAGTTGCGCCAGGCATCACACCTGCCAATTGCATCTAATGAAAGATAATCAGGGCCTCATTGGCAAGCCCAACTTAGGTATACCTAGAGATCATCGTACTCCATGATATCACATCTCTTACAGATATTCTATCAAACACTTTGTGCACAAAATATTATTGTCGAGCATTGGAATGTGCACATGATTGAAGAACACTCACCAAGGTAACTCCATCTGGTATCATACCTTGCAATTGAATTTCTACAAGCATGTAGAAATCTTCACACAAAACGCAAGTTATCTCTCTCATTTTCTTAGGCCCTGCCGTGAGGGAGTCAAGCTCGATCATGCTCTCATACCATGTTGAATTTTTATATGAGATGATGTGTGATATCAACATATTATTACAATGATGAATGTGGCATATATAGAGAACATATGGTGACCATCCATGAAAGGATGCATCCCTTGGATAATAAATAACTAATTATTTATTATATATATTTAATATACCTTATATTATAAATATAATAATTATATTAATCTAGGAGAATGTCTTCCCAATGCTGCCCAAACATAAACAAAAACATCACTACACCTCTTTCCAACATCCAACCAAAGAAAGTTTGCATAGCTCACCCTAGCAGGTCGAGAAGTTACTAAAATAAATTTGTGCATAGATATCCAAACAACAAGTATCACACAATGATATGAGCAAGAAAATGCAAATCCTGGCCCAACAATTCACTTTTCCCTCGGACCAACCTCTTTCCAATTCAACCCGCCTCCCTTTCAAAATTCTGAGAACCAACCCTCGTCGAACGAACCGTGTTGATCCCCTGGTGCTAATTATGCCTGATTCAGCCCCAACCTTTCTAGATTTGTCTCAAGTACCTACAACCAACATCCCACTTTTATCACTTGCTTGGTCCATGAGTGGGGTGAACTCCAACAATCTATCCAGCACGAACTCACCCAGTCATGTCTCAACTTGGAATAAGAGCAGTCCATCTATAACACCACCCGTTCTCAGTTACAAAGTGAATCTTGTGTCAGTCAAGAACTGGAAGCATCACGACAAATGTTGCATGACCTGCACTTGGTGGAAGTGGCCGCCCATACCGACTATCAGAGCCGCTATACCTCTATTCTTACATATCATTCCAAGTTGGTCTCAGCTCTCAGTGAGACCTATTCCTGCATCCCCAATCCATCCCCAGAGTAGTCAAATCTTCCAACCCTACAGAAAATGCAATTGATCGTTGACCATATGCGAGCCCTACAACTATAGAACCACAAACTCCAAGCCCAGTTGCAACATGCCTCCCCGAAAGAACCTACTCACCAGCTACAAATTTCCCAAGAAACCATCATCATTCAGAATGACGGCAACCTTGTTGAACGCTTTGCCAATCTGGTCACTTAGAACTTTAATCTATGGGACTACTTAACAAACCCGAAACAACTCACAACTCTCTATGATCATACTCATTCCCTGTAAGATGAGGTTGCACAGAAAAAGTGAGATATCGATTCCTTATGCCCAAAAGAGTGTGTCACAATGATGAATGTTGCAGCTACACGACCAAAGGAGATCACTTTCGCTTGGGTAGAGCAACAGAGAATGAAAGAACTCATAAGTCCAATCACTGAGAGAGTTATGGATTGGTATACTCAACTTTTTGACCTTCACACTGCTTCCAGCCCATTGATTGAGCAACTTAATACCATGGACCTCACATCGTCGATGGTCACAGTTGAGATCACAGAAATGACCATCCAAATGACCCAGTCCCTTCAGGAACGTTTTTCTAAGCTTGAGCGTCAGTTCCTGGAATTTGCGTAGAACATAAAGGGTGTGGTGTAGTCCGTTGCAGACGTCATTCCATAAAGTAGTTGGCTCGAGGACGAACCAGGTAATAGTGGTGGGGCTTCTTGGCACTCAAATTTTGTGCGTTCACGCACAAACGAAATTTGTATGCACTCATCCAAAAGTTTTGTGAGTGTGTAAGGAGATGAGATAAATAATTCCATAGCGCACGCATTGGACAGAGTTTTGTTAAGTAGTGCCCCAAGTGTTGGAATCAGGCCAAAGAGGAAAGAAAGGTTATTTTGGGAAAGAAGGCACACATGAGGAAAGCGACAACTGAAAGGAAGATCAGCACGTGCACATGCATGGAAGACCTAACAACGTTAGGGTTAGGGTTTTTGCAATACATTGTAATGGTTGGAGAGCCAGAAACGTATAAATATAGATACCTAGGTCCCATAGAAGGGGCTGATGAGATGTGATATTTTTCTATACGACCTAATTTTGTAAAATGTTGAGCTGGAGAGGAATAAGGAGGGTAGATATTGAGGGTTAGATCGCAGGCTGAGGAGCCTGGTGCGATCTAGTCTGCCTCATAATAGATCTCGACCCAACTGAGAAGAGTTGTAAAGCACGCAGTGATGTAGTTTTGGAACTACTATAATAAAAGAGCTAAGAGCTAGATCTTTGTGGATGTAGCCTAGGGGGGTGAACCATGGTAAAACTTGTGTTATGTGATTGAATGCATGTGCTTCTTTACTGTCTTCAATAGTTGTTGTGTTACTAAACAAATGAGTTGATTATATTGCATGCATGATCGAGAATGACAGTTTATTGCATTAATAAGTTAAGTAGATCCCTCGGCGCACATTTCCAGATATCCACTCAATCCTGGGTTGCAAACACATGAGTATTGCACCCACCCATTAAGACTATCTTGGGTGATATGGCACAGCGCACTCTGTGCGCTATGTTGCCTTCTGGTTTACTAGGAGGGCCGATAGTTTTAGAGGCTTTGTTGGAATCCGAGGAGACATGACCCTTGGGTCAAGCGGACTAAAGATATAAACTCAGATATACAATAATAGCCAACAAATGTATATATGAGTTTATAAACCCTTCCTTTTTGGCTATTATTGTATATACTAGGGTTTATCCAACACCCAAATTGAAACACTCTCCAAGTAGGATCCTCCTTGGGATAAACACCCCTCCTTTGAATGGTGTGTTCACCAATAAGTTGTTAGTCCAACTCTCCATTTTCCATAGTGGTTTGTTATCCATGTGTCCTTGTGTAAGGTGCCATCCTCTAACCATGTAGCACATGTCCTCTCATGTTCCCAATGTTACTCTCATGTGTGGCCACTAATCTTCAATAAGACTTCTCAACATATGTGTTTAGTTCCATCGCCAAGCTCCATGAAGTATGCTCCTCAATCTAGGCATCCTCAAGTCAAGTGTCCAACCTCCAAAGTGTATATCACATGGTCCCAAGCTCTTAGGGCTAAGTGCCCTCCTCCTCCTAGGTAGGTATCTCCCATAATCAAGCAACTGATTCCCCAATTGTGTGCACCCAATGGATTCTACATCATGCTAATTAGGGTAAAAACCTCTTAGGTAAGTGCACCATGCTAACAATGTAACCAAGGTTAAGCATCAACCCAAATTGAGCCATCCATATGTCCACGGAGCATCGCCAAGGGGCTAGAAGACCTAGTGCCCTCCTAGTAAGGTGAAAACACTTTTAGAGTAACCCCAAAAGTTAAGAGTTATTACGGTCAGGCTTTCATTTGTGAAGCAAAACTCATGAATACCTAGGCAATAAAACTCGATGAGGAGATAAAAAACATTGAACCAAGATAACACACAAGCCAATTAGAAATGTATGCATGGGAGTTAAGCCCACTTGAAGAAAGGTTAACATCAGGAATAATGTAAAAGGGTGACCCAATATTGAAGCTCAACCCCAACAAAAGAATGCTACACAGATTACATTGCAATCGTTACTGCTTGAATAGTATCACAACTTTCACTCAATCGAAAATACCCTTAAGAGAGGGATACACCATACAAGCATCCTTAAGGAAATATCAACTCCATATCGTCTCCATATGAGAATGATATAATAATAATTCCTCCCTCCTTGGTATAGCTCCTAAATACCCTAACCCTAATCCACCACGAGTGGAACTTATTTAATGACTAACCTAGTGGGCCTTATTTAATGATTAATAAACAAACCTTTATTAATGACGAGTCCACATTACATTAATTGGCCACCATACATATTCTAACATTAACTTTAATGGGTGTTTGGGACTTTATTACATCACCGGGGATGATCATAACATTCCACCCCCCTTCAAAAAGCATTGGACACAATGATTACATGTACTAGGTACATCTATATGCTACAAGTCCCATATACGGGTGCTACCCTCAAGGCTTCTAGTGAAGAAGTCCATAAAGTTCATTCATAAGCGACAATCCCATGTATGGATGTTCACGTTGGTTCCTAATTAGTGACACGTGAAAATGACAAACGGTTGAGTGTGTTGATTGGGTTGAGTAAAAAAATGAACCGATTAATCTAAATTGGTGAGGCTGACATCAATATAACAACACCTAGTAGAAAACATGTTTGTTGTGTCCTTTTCGTCACTTGAGTGAGCAAAAAAAGGGCACTTGCAAGTCTAGTTGGGCCTTCTAGACAGGATAGAGGTTAGTGTATGAATCAAACAATTCAATCACATGAAATAAACAAACAACTGAGCTAGAAACAACTAAAGAAAGAACTAACGAAATAAAACTAAAATGCATGAGCAAATTAGAACCAAAAATCAATCAAACAAATGACCAATAATCATGCCACCAATGGATAACTATATTAGTGGGCAAACATTGTAGAGAAAGGAGGACTTCTGGATCCCCTCTTCCTCCTTGGGAGGGATTTTGGGTCCCCTATGTGAGAGCTCTTCTTACAATGATAAACTAGAAAGCAAATGGTGAAGAAATCCAAGCTTATTCCCTCAAGAGGTGAGGTGAATATCTTATTGAGATGTTGCTAGTATGCTCCAAGAAGAAAAGAGGTTACTTGAAGGAGAATAGAGGCAACATAACAATACAATGAGATTCTTAAATTCTTAGTGCACCCATGGCCTCCTTTTATAGCATGTCTTTGAGGTAATATCCAACCGGTCTTTAGTGTGAAGAAGGGGTCCTTCAGGGCACCCTTAGGTCTTTGACTAGACCCCATTCAGATTCAACTCAGATTTGAAAGTCAAATAAAGTTGGGAGCTGGTCCATAAGTGAGTGAGGGGCCAACAAGAACCATAAATGCGTCGTTCACAAGTGTGCGTGACTTTTCTCGTACACAGTTGCGCATATCACACATTGTGTGCTCTACGAGCTTCTTTGGCCCATGCATTGTGCACGCGCTTCCTTTAATGTTTTAGCGCATGTCAATTTTTGACCAGTTTGTATAGTTTTTGCCTCTTGGAAATTCTTTTTGGTGTTGCGGGTGAACTAATAGGTGTTTGGAGATGTTGTATTCCTGTAACCATTTGCATGCGATGCTGCGGACAAAATTTCAGTGATAACATATGCCCCCTGATGTGTGAGGTTAGGAGCATACGTATAGTCGAAATACATCAATGTTTCTTCTACTGAGAGTACCATTGTAATGAAGAGTGTTGATAGGAAATTCAAGAGCGATCTGTCGGAAGGAGAGGGGAAACTGTGAGACTCGAACCTTTCTCTAGGTGGAGAAAAGAAAATTTGTATACAAACGAGGCGGGCATGCCCCATGCTCGTGTCATGTAACTCAAAAAATGTATGATAGTAAATGAAGTTGTATGCTGATGTAGATAATTGCAGCGCCCTGCGGGGTGGTTTGATAATGGAAAATGACAATTTTGATGGTGAACATACTCTGAAAAGAGGCAAGGATGCATGTAAGGAATTTCGATGAATCGTAGGCATTGATGACCTAACAAATTCAGGGGTCTTCGGCTGGTATAAAACAATTGCAATAGTCACATAGTAAGACCCACCATAACATGAGGTTGTGTTGAAGTCGAATGTTATGGGGGTCGATGAAAACATAGAGCAATGATGGTTCTCCCTATCTCATCTGAGACTCCTCATTGGAAAGGTAATGAGAGTTAAGATACCGTTGCCCTTCTGAAAACTGTGTTGAGGTCGACAGAAAGGGAGACGTGACTCCAAGAAGAAAAAGGGATTCATGAAATCCATTGGATAAGATCAGGAACTGATAAGGAACATGGATGAATTCAAGATGCAATGAGACTCAAGACTACCCTTAGTTGAGGATATATGTGAAGGATGATTGGCAGGAACTGTGAAACTGGATCTAGCGTCAGGGGGACAACTAGATGTAGGTTAAATTGTGCCAGAGGCATGACAAAGTGGACAAACTCAGAGATCAAGGGGTACATGGACTATGGGATACTCGGGTATTATGGACGATGTCAACATGAGTAGAATATGATGAATGACCCAACCAAGGGAGACATGGGTTGATTTTCCAGGAAAAATAAGGTCACCAAGGGAAACAACAAAAGATATGTAAATGTTGGAAACAAAGGTTTTTTTACAATTACCAAATGAATAAAGAATAATTTGGGGTGAGTGTGCAGATAAAAAAACAGGTGCCCCAGTGCAAGATGGCTTGACCTATGAGGGTGCAAGTTGCATGGAGAACTGGTGGAGGGTGGGAGCCCCATTGGTGGGTTTCTGTATGAGGTAAATGAATGAGGACAATTTGTAGATGGGCAAACTGATTGTGGATAAAATGGAGGGTTAATGATACTGTGGAGGTGAAGTCAAACTTGAACCATGATGAGAGAACCTGGGAGTCCATTTGGGAAAGCTATAAAGATGAGGAGAAGGAGTATGTGGTTGATTCTCGGAAATGCATAAGACTATCGAGACACCCATCCCTAGAGGGTAAATGCAGCATGAGTGTCAAAGTGCCAAGGGGGACTACAAATGTGACAACTCATGTGGGAGAGAGTGCTACGGGTGATAGTATTGAAATGCAGCAGAGGTGAGAGTACTGCAGAGTTGGATGTGAGGATCCTAAAGGCGAATGTCTGAGGGTGTGACTAGGAGATGTAATTGGTATTCAAAGGGAATGATTACATGTCAATGTCGATCATATACCTGAAGGGGCTGTGTTGATTTGTGATGACCAAGTACCTTCACACATTAAAACCGAATACCCGATGTGAACAATATCTGAAGATAAAGAACATATAACAGTTATTTGATAATTTTGAACATGAGCATGCGTACCTGGACGTGATGTGAGAAAAATGCTCCCCCGGGGGTGAGTGCGAATGGTGACCCGGGGAATGTGACTGTGTAGGCGGCGGGATCCTGATCCCGTGGTTGAAGATGGATCGGAAAATAGAGACTCTAAGCTCATGTAACTCAGTGTAGAAGTTTGGAAAAGGGGACTATATATAGCTGTGGGCCCCACAATTCCACCTCATTTGTACCTAATACCATAGTTTGTTGACGAGAGGTTTTAGAGGAGATTTGAAGATTACGGGAGTTCGAGCCGACCAATCCAGGATTTGCGAGAGCTAGGTTAGTGGTCTTACCCTCCTTCATAGTAGATTGGTTCTATTTTCTGGGCAAGGTCATACAGATGGTCATACTAGGGGTTTTGTAGGGGTGGTCCCACCAATGCGCGGGAGAAGGAAGGATACCCGCACTGGGATGCGCAGGTATAATTCCCTCTCCCGTGCATGATGTGTGGTTGTGTGGAAAACATATGCACATGGGGGGGCATGTGGGTGCGACAAACAGGTGCGCATTTGATGCATGCATGTTTGGTTTACAGTTGCACATTGTGCGCAGTTGTTTCTCCGACAACTGTGCATCAGTGCGTAGATATGTATAGAAAATTTCTACATGAATGTGCACCTGTGGGGTGACATGTGTGTATTGATGCGCATATGTTGCTTCGACAGTTGCACATTGATGTGCACATGTGCGAAGAACAGGTGCGCATATGTGTGCGCCTATGGGGGGTGACAGTCGTGCACTTGTGGCAAAGCTGGGGATTTTGAAAAAAACTTGCATTTTTTGAAGATTTTTGTCAATGAATGATGATGTCTAATCAATTGTTTTATGTGGGAATGCAGTTGATCAATGCAGTATTCCAGTCCACTGGAGAGAGCGGGACTTGGAGTGCCTCAGGGAGTTGGTGAGAGATAAGTCAGGCATTCGGGGACCCTTGGCAGCATGTGGGTTGTTCAAGTTCTTTGACTGCCCATTGATATGGTCGTAGGAGTACCTGCTTCAGTGTCTAATTTCAATGTGGAGCAATGAGATGCAGTGCTTTATTGTGCGGAGGCAACAGATGACATTCTCGGCTATGGAGGATGTCTATTTCTTGATGGGGCTCCCTTTTCAGGGAATGGCCCTACCTGTTGATCCCCAGTTGCCAGAGGATGTACACTTGGTAGATTTGGCATGGAGGTATTGTTCGGGGCCGAACATTATGTCAGGTTCAGTCATCTACGTCAATGTGATGGATGTGCTCTTGCATCAGTGCATCGCAGTGATGATTGTGAGGATCTACGGATCCTTAGTGACTCAGCGGATCAATGGTGGTCAGCTAAGGATTATGGAGAGAGTATTGGATGGAGATTTTTTCGCGTGGGGTTTGATGCTACACACCAAGATGATGGGGCAAATTAACCAGTGTCGGACCACCGACTCTGATGAGTTTTCCTTTGGATCTATCTTGGGGGCGTGGTTTCTGGAAAGGGTGCCCATGTTGCGCCCTAGAGTGTTGTTACCAGCTGCTAGAGCATGGGAGCCACGACTGCTGCGATGGGAATTGATTTTGATGCGTCATGGAGGGGGGGAGGGTGGCCATTATTTTACGGCCACATTGGCGTGTGTGTGGCGCCATATGCCACAAATCATAATGCAGTTCCCATATGGTGGGATGGACTTTCAGCATGACTCGGATATGGTGTTTCCTTTTGGAGAGGATTGGGACCAGAGAGGTATGTCGGTATACTTATGTTTTGTGATTTTGATAGTGTAGCATATGTTTATGTATGGATGCATGTTGATTCTATCTTTTTTTGTGTTGTTGCAGATGTGAGGCCGAGAGGCGGAGTTGGTGGGAGAGTCAACTCGCCAGGGGCCAGTGAGACCACTGTGGATGGGAGAGAAACATCGGAGGGACGAGGCTGGTGTGAGGCCAACAGATGAGGCGAGAGCCAGCAGGAGGCGTAGATATGACGATCCAGGTGCAGGGCCATCGCATGTGCCTCGGGTAGAGGTCGACGGGGACTTACAGGATTTACGACGTCGGTTGGAGGTGGTACTGCAAGGTGTGCCCGAGGGCCTATGGTCCCATATCTAGGATGAGATATTCTTGGAGAAATGTGTGGGTGTCCCTACAAAGTTGTGAACTTTGATCTGCAGAGCAACTGTAGCAGGGGAAAAAATGACTGGGCGACAGCCCCCGAAACCTAAAGGACCCCTAGCTGGTGGGGCACCTCCTGCAGATAGAGGACCTGGTGGTGGTGCTCTAGGGGAACCATGAGTGTTATGATGTATATTTTTGTATTTATATAGGCCTACGAGCCCATTTTGTATAGGGTAGTGTGACACGTATTTTGTACCTATAGGGGTGTGGGGTTCACTTGCCTACGGGTGATGTACATTGTGTACTATTTTGTAAACATTGATTTCACATTGATCGATATATATATATTGATATACATGTTTGGGATCTCCGTGATGTTTATATGTGATGATATTTTGTTATTTTTTTATGATGTCTAATATATATGTTGTGACAGACTTTTGATGCTTTATGTATGTGTGATGATGTCATGATGTGATAAATTCCAATCTAACACTAGGTTAGTCATGTTATCTATTATTTGATCAAATTGTCATGGAATATGTGTAAATGTAATGGAATCAAAGTTTCAAGATAAGAGTCTAACTTGCAGAAATTTGCAAAAGAGGCAAGGATCGCGAACACGGTACACATTGTTGAGCTGCAGGACGATGATCTGGGAATCTAATAAGATGCTAAGGTGATGAACATGGCGGTGACTAGCCTCGAAGAGGAGGCCAATGACAACTGTGTATTCTGCTTGGTTCTTTTTTGTTGAGCCCAAACATATGTTGTTGGAGTGGAGCAATTCATGTGAGGGGGTGTAGAGGGCCCAAGTGGCCCAAGTAAGATTTTGTGTCCAACGATTAGCTCCGTCAGTGTAACCAATGTGGTAGGCCAATGGAGGATGCATCTATCAATAACATGGATGGTAGATCATACATGAGGTGTGGAGGGAACAAAACAAAACTAAAAACTCTACAAATGTGTACCAAAGAAAAATCCTAGTGTCGAATGACTACTCTCAAGCATAAAACTTCTTTAAGTACAACCCATTGACGGGTTCTTTGAGAGGATAGCCTTCTGGAGAGGCCAGGATGTATGCACCTTTAGTGAGGCAGTGTTGGATGATGTAGGGTCCATTCCATAATGACTCGAATTTCCCATGACCGAGAGTATCGTGAGCGATATCATAGGCTAGGACGAGATCTCCTTCGTTAAATGAGCGAAGGTCGACATGGCGATCAAAGGTGGCCTTCGACCATTTCTTACCTGCCTCATTGTTCTATAAGGAAGACCGACGATCTTCATCCAGCGACTCTAAGTTCAGAAAGCACTACTCCATTGGAGCAGTGTCAGGTAATAGCTCAATGGTGGTGCACAATGTGGGAATTTCACACTCGATGGGGAGGGTGGCTTCAATCCCACGGACGAGATGAAATGGTGTAAAACTAGTGGCAATTTTGACTGACGTGTGATAAGCCCATAACACTGAAAACAACATATGATGCCAATTAGTCTAATGTTTGTTGACAGTGTGTTGCAACATGGTTTTGAGGACTTTGTTAATAGCCTCAACCTATCCATTAGACTGAGGGTAGTATGGGAAGGAAAACTCATGGGAGAAGCCTAACCTTGAGGAGAGTTCGATGAATATCTCATTCTTAAAGTGTTTACCATGATCGGAGACTAACTGTAGTGGAACTTCGAAGCGAGTAATGACATGATTGAAGAAAAAAGGCGTTGTTGTGTCAATGGTATTATTGAAGGTAGGCATGGCTTCGGCCCATTTGGTAAAGTAATCTATTGCCATGATTATGTACATGTGGTCATTGTTAGATGGAGGATTGCAAGTCATGAAGTATATGCCCCATTTGCAGAAAGGGTCGGCAGTCATGATTGGATGTAGAAGAGCGGGTGGTGCTCGTGCTTTGTTTGCATAAAGCTGGCATTTGTCGCATCGCTTGACAACGTGGATGCAGTCATGAAACAATGTGGGCTAGAAGTATCAGACTAGAATGATTTTTTGGGAAGTGGACATCCCTGAGAGGTGGCCACCACAAGCCTCGTTGTGGAAATAGTTCAAGACTGTCTACTTCGTTGATGGTCAAACATCGACGAAGTATGGTGTCGACCCCACATCGATACAAGATGTCCCTGATGAGGGGGTATCGAGGGGCCTGATGGTGAATACGCCGACAATCATCTCGAGATAGATGATATCCAAACTTTTGCATCCGAAGGTAGACGAGGAGGTCGCTATACCATGGGTCATCCGAGGGGATGTAGAAGAGGTGTTCGTCAGGAAAATCTGTATTGACGGGTGAACTTGTAGTGTCTGAGGGAAATGATGTGATGAGTTCGGCGAGAACAAGTGCGTTCTTTCTTTTGGGAGTTAAAAACTCTAAGTCGTATTCCTGAAGAATGACGATCCATCGGGAAAATTTACCATTAATTTGTCATCAACTAAGTAAGTACTGCATGGGATGGAATCTGCCACGACTTTGGTAGTGTGAAGCAAGATATAATGACGCAGTTTTTGGACTGCGAGGCGAGGGCGATTTTCTCCTCATGATTATACTTCAAGGGTGGTCCTGAAATACTTTTACTGACGTAGTAAATAACATGCTGGTGGCCATCATCCCCTAATTGAACGAGAACTCCTGCTACTGAGACAACTGAGGCCGAAAAGGAGAGGATGTAATCGCGATTATAGTCAGGAGAACTAATCAAAGGGGCATTGGATAGTATGGATTTTAAATCATCAAAAGTGGTTTGGGCATGTTCATCCCATTGGAATGGGATATCATGACGCAGTAAGCAAAGGAAACCATGCGTGTGAGTGGCGTAATCTGGGACAAAGTGTCGTAAAAAGTTGGCTTTGTCTTGTAGGATCTGCAGTTGGCGCAAATTCCTAGGTGGTGGAATTTTTGTGATAGCTTGGACCTTGAGGGGTTCTATTGTGATTCAGTGTTGGGAGATGATGAACCCAAGGAGGCCTTCGGTGGTGACACAAAATACACACTTGAGGGGGTTCAAGCAGATATTGTATTGTCGACATCGTTGAAAGACAACCCGTAAGTCATCTAAATGTTGAGTTCGTTTCTTGGAGTGAGCAGTGAGGTCATCTAGGTAAGTGAGAATGATGTGAGTGAGATCATGGAAAACATAAGTCATGGCCTGTTGGAACATCATACCTACGTTTTTTAGTCCAAAAGGCATGACCCGATATGCGAAAGTACCCCATGGGGTGGTAAATGCGGTTTTATACTAATCTACTAGGTGGATTTTGATTTGATTTTAGCCAGAGAACCTGTCCATGAAGGATAGGGCCTCATGGCCTACACAGTCATCGATAATTTGGTCAATGAAAGGCATTGGGAAATTTTATTTAGGACAAGCATGATTGAGATCAGGAAAGTCGGTGCAGATGCAAATAGTGCCCTGTTTTTTGTTAACGGGGATGGGGTTGGAGACCCATGACGTGTATGCGATGGGGTATATGAACCTTCCAACGTGTAATTTGTCAATCTCGGCTTTGATAGCCGTGGATTTGGATGGGTGAAGTGGTCATTGCTTTTGACGTACTAGGGCGACATCAGGCCATGTGTCGATGCGATGTTCGACGATAGAAGGATCGAGGTTGGGAATCTTTGTATATGACCAGGCAAAAATGTCTCGGTATTCCTAAAAGAGAGATTTGTAAGTTGTGAGTTATTTAGGGGAGCATGCGGCACCAATGGTGATTTCCTCAATGATTATGAGTTTGATCGAAATGTCAATTTTGACAGTGGGGGAAATATCGTCCATGTTGCCTTGTTCAAAAGCATCGGGGGCAAGGATAGGGTTGTTGAACCAGTCTATATGTACCAATGGAATAAAATCCTTGGTTTTGATTGCACATATGGAGGCTTGGCTAGGAGGGTCAAAGGCTTCCTGTGAGAGAAAGAGCACTCTGTGATGGAGTGCATTCCATGGGCAATCAGGGGTAGTTAGTTCCTTTAGGATATCTTCGTCGCAGTGAAAAATGAGAGAATATAGGGGATTCAGAGAAGTAACATTGGTGATTGTCACCATGTGATTGTCTACAGGTGGTGAAGATGTAGAGGGGGTGTCACAATTGTGGTGCGATGGAGTGCTTGTCATAAACCAAATGTCTAGATACTGTGGCTTGTAAACTGTGTTCGGGGGTAAGATTTCCTGAGGGAAATGAACCAGAGAATTGGGAAGATTTAGGGGAAAATCCTTAGACAATCTATCCATGAACCATGGAGGGATGGGAAGTGACTCAGGTTCAGGGGAGGTGATGTGAACAATATCTAGAGAAGGAATAGGGGGAATCACTTGCATCACAGGAAGTGGGGTGGTTGGAGGATTTTGAATAAGCGTCATTTGACGATGCCTGTATTCAATGATCGAAGGACACTGGTATGTGAAATGATCAAGTGAGTCACAAAGAGAGCAAGGGCACCTCATTCATTCACTGACTGAAGTCATGACATAATGGATGTCGATGACATGGGTACCCAAGGACGTGGGCGAAGAGGGGTCTTGCTACAAGCTTTGGTGTACTGTCATTAGCGCTTGTCGAAACTGAGCTAGGGCGGGGCAATGATGAGTGTAGTGGCCATACTCTAAACATATGGCACATGTGAATTTGGTTTGCAGCCCTTTACTGCCTATAGTAGGGGACGCAGTGGTAGTGCTAGGTGTGCTTGGTGAAGCGACGAGTGATGTAGTTGCTTGAGGGAGTTGGATCAAATTGTGTAACTTAGGGAGAGAGGGACATCTATTTGTGGGGTGTCCCTCTTTCTCACAAAATGCGCAAGGAGGTTGAACTCGGGGGGGAAGTGGACCGGTGGGATATTTCTTCTTCTGTTTTCCCCCAGCTTTCGTGGTAGTGCTAGCAAGTGGGGGAGAGGGAGGGGTGGTCGGAGTTAGGACTAGAATCTACATCAGGATTCCCTATGTTTAGGGAGGGAGGGATGGTTGAGGAACCATCGTGGGTGGGTGTAGATACCATTCCAGAATGGTGAGCACCATGTTGGGGAGCGTAAGCGTTGCAGCTACCTAGAAAGCTTGTACTCTCAGTGGGGGGTAGAAGAAGGCAATTTGAGTGGTGTATGAGTGGTGTATGAGTGGTGGTGCTCCATGGTATGCCCCCAACAAAGATGGGTCCTTGAAAATTCTTGGGGCCATATCCATGAGTGGATATGCATCGGAACTAGTGCATACAAGAGGTAAGATGTTATCAATGTTGGAGGAGTGGTTAGGCTCGTAATGTGAAACTTGGTCGATGGTGATGATCTTCCCGTTGTGGGGGAACATCATCGTTTGAAACACAGAAGAGGCCACAGCCTTCATAGCATACATGTAGCTACGTCCAAACAAGATGTTGTAATCGAGCGAGGCATCGATAACCTCAGTGTCAATAATGATGGTTTTTCCCCCGAGTTCAATGGGGACATTTTGAAAGAGCCCTTCAGGAAAATATGGTCATCCATCATAAGCTCTCAAAGTGATGGTGAATGGTATTAGTTCAAGGAAGCCTAGTTTCTTCCATACAAGTTTGGACATGATGCATGTGGATGCACCTTCATCAATGATACATCGATGAACCGTGATGTTCTGAATCTTGACTGGTATCTGGAAAGCTACCAAAGCAGGGAAACGAGGTTCCTCGCAATCTAGATCAAATGTGATGAGTCTAGTATCAGCTGGGTCGACTTCCCCCAAGGCGGAAAGCAAGGATTTTTGTTGAGTGGGATAGGTTTGGAGGACTTCCAATATCAACATGGCTATAGGAGATTGCGCCAAGTCATCGACCAAACTGTAGTTGTGTGTTGCCCTAGCATGAGGGTTGTTTACATCCCGTCATAACGGGATGCGAGGGATACAAATGGCAGGATCAGCATTAGGGAGGGGAATCATCAAAGGTTCTCTGGTTGTAGCTGGAGCTGCTTCCAAAGTGGTGGGAGTAGATTTGGGGGTGCATTGTATTGACGACTGCACATTTGCAGAAGAAATTCTTCTTCACTAGTGAGGAGGATATTGTAATCCCCCGGATTCCCAAGGCTTTGATACTGCCCCATCTGTGGTGGGGCAGGATGCATCTCCTGTTGGGTATTCATCACACCTTGGTGTGGAATAAGGTTTTTCAACACAGTCGGGGATGGTTGTTGCAAATACTGTTGTGGGGCCTGCTGAGGGGCAGGCGACGCTGGAGGACGTGGCACGTTTATGGAATATTTCATATGTTTGAAGTCAACAATTTGGGAGCAATGGTAAGTATAATGACCATGCTCACCGTAAAGAGAACAAGGAAAGTTCATCTGGAGGTTCTTGTTGTTGTTGTTCCTCCCTTGGTGTTTGTTGTTATTGTCCCCTTGAGGATTTTGGTTACCCTTGTTTTGGTTTCCCCCAGCAGGTTGACTTTGTTGGGGGTTATTTCCGCCTGATCCTGGGTTATTAATGTTTCGATTTTTTCCTTTCTTCTTGGCATTATTCGGCTGATGGGTCAGGTTTTCCGTATTCAGTTGTTCAAATTTTTGAAATTGCTAAATGGGATAAGGTTGAACAAAGTTAACCCCAGTGTGTGGTTGTCCTTGTGGAGGAGCAATTGACTGTGGAGGACCAGGAAATGGAAAATATGGATTATTTTGTGGCAATGATCCACAGGGTGCATAGGAAGGCGTAGCGCTTTCACTAGTGCCCAAGTTATAAGATGAGGTAGAGGGGGTACCCGAACTTGGTTGAGAGGTCGGACGCATCATGGGTGTCGGCAAGGGTCCACTCATGGGTGGAGGAAGGACAACAGGGTATGGTTGATGATAAGGGAGGGGGAGGGTAATAAGGGGGTCCCCCATACATAGGCCGATATTGGGGTTTACCGTACATAGGTGGTGGTTGGATGTACGGATTGTGGTGTGTTGTGGTACCAATCAATCCATCCGCTGAGTGATACATTCCAGGTTTTTCCTGGCCGAATGGTACGGGTCTCAGGGCATCAGGTAGTACTGTGTATAAGTAATCTGACTGAGCATAAATGAGGTCATACTATTGGGCCTTGTTCATGGATTTTTCTTCAGTTTGGGGGAATGTGGAGGCCACATCTTTAGCAAGGATAGAGACGAGTGATATGAGAAACCAATCGAGGCATTGTTCTTTGGTGGTTTCTCCTTTGCATAAACTACGTCGCCAACGCCATTTGTGAATGTGGTCGGCGATATGTGTGGATGAGGTTTGTTTACACTCAAAAAGAAGTTCTAGACCATTGTCATGACAAACTGGTAGTTGAAAAAAGGTCAAAAATGTTTTGGCCAAGGATTCAAAAGTCACATGGGACCCTGATTTTTCGTCCACATACCATTTGGTTGATGGACCTGTGAGTGGGTGCTGAAATAACCTTAAACGGACAGAGTCATCCATGGTGTTGTTTGAAAAGCACCATAAGTGGAAGGTCATGACATAGTTGGTGGGATCTTCTCCTGCCTTTCCTTCAAACTTCGGAATGTCTGAAGGTTTTTTGGTAGGCATAGCGGGCCATGTGGGGTCATGAAATATAGGGTCATTTGTGAGTTTACTCAAATCAGGTATGTTGAGGGAGGCCAAATATGGCATGTGCGGTGGCGGTGGAGGATTATTTCTAGCCATGGTGTGAGCAGGTTGTGTACCCAACCCTTGAGGGGGGTTTGGTGGGTTTGTACTTCTCCCTTGAGAAGAATTTTTTCCCATGCCTCCTTGTGAAGGAGAACTAGTGGATGGTTGATTTTGGGAATTGGACCCAAGTAAAGTGGAACCAAGCAAAGATGATCCCAAAATAGTATCACTCACAGGGGTGTGAGATGGTTGAGTCGGTGAGTTGGCGAGACTAAGAACTCCTCTTAGGATAGGAGGGAGATTTTGCAAGTGTCTGGAACGACGGGGATTCTGTGGGTCCCCTATGATGTCCGACTAGCAAAGTGAATGTGTGCAAATGGTGATGAGAGCAATAAATGAACAAGAGACTTGTATAATTTGGGCCTTCACAATATATTTCACAATCGTATGTAATCAAATAAGCATCATACATAAATCAATTGAAAAGAAGCATACATGTGGGTAGGTGGATTTTGTCCACATGGGAGAACAAAGAAAACAAATGCTCATGTCCTAAAAAGACATAACGCCCTTCCTCTCAAAATAGCACTGGACCTTCCAATAGCACTCAACAGTGGGGTCTGAAGCCACCGGAAGAGAAACTAGTGAAGGATGAAACAATCAATTATAATGAGGGGTAGAGGGTTCATAACCTGAAAGAGTTGGCAATATTTCCCAATAGCCACACAAAATCCGATCAAGTTGCAATTGTAGCACACAATTGCCACCTGGATAGATGTCCTAAAATTTGGCCACTAGGTACCTCGATCAAAGTGCGGCATTTAGATTTTCAGCCTCAAAAATGGGTCACGGGTTGGATCCCTTCCAAGAGCCAGGTGACTCAAGGGGGGATGCACAAAACAACTGGACCTCGGCCTTCGAACCTTCAAGGGTATCTCCCTACCTTATGGTGTTATGAACACTTGACTTGGAGGATTTTAAAGTTCCCTATTTTTCAACTTATAATGTTTGAAGATATGAGAACCAGATAACGGGGGGTTATTTGGATGCCTACCCCTGAGATCCTACCTAGACTAAAATATTTCTTTTGGCACCTCCTGTGGAGGAAAACTTAGTGAGTTTTTAGAAAAAAAAAATATATGTGGTTGTTTGAGATATTGGGGGTGTGAACCAATCTCGTTTGAATTAAGTGGGTGTGGATAATTTCTTCTAGAAATAGTGGGACGTTTTGGAATCCCTTTGGAGGAAACCTACTTCAACCTCCACAATTCGAAATGAAATTATGTGAATGAGTAGTGACTTTGTGTGTGAGCAAGTGAACAAATGTGCCAAATTTTTAATAAGTCAGGTGTCAATTTGCAGCATGTGGACTTCCTTTGGTCCTTACAAATCTTGATTACCTATCTTGCTAGATGCCATTGGTACAACCTTGCAAAATTTTAAAGTCCCTAAAGAACTAGCATGTGGACATATGGGTCCTTACCAATCCTTTAAACTCCCTAATGTGATTTAATCTAAGAAAGATTTGGAAAAAAAGAAAAAATTATCCTAGATTGCAAGCATGTGGGCATGTATGGGCCCTTTACTATAATCTTTAAACTACCCTAGTGATGTAAACTAAGAAAGTAGCTTCAAAAAATATCCTAGCTTTGCAACATGTGGGCATGTATGGGCCCTTACAAATTTAAGATGTTTTGGAAATAAACTAAGAGGAGCCCTATGGGGGCTTTTTCCTCTCCTAAAGATTTTGTTTAAGGGAGATGAAATGTTCCCTTAATCACTTTTCTGATTCTCAAGATCGCTCTATGGTGCGAGAGAAGAGCATACTCAATGATTGAAGTTTGATTTCTGGTCCTAATGCAAGTGTTTATATATGTGATAGTAAAGGGTCTCAACTTAACTTTTACGATCAAAACAAGCCATCCATGTGGCAACTCAAAGCAAAAGAGGAGAAATATGGTTCTTTTTTAACCCCCTAAGTGCCTATGTTTTGACTAACCCTTCATGTGGAGAGGGAATCTAAGTGTGGTGCATTTACAATTTGTACAAAAGCAAGATTTTGAAGGCTAGGGGCCTTCAAAACATCACAAAAAACTCTTACAATGTTGAGATTCTGGACAGATGCGCGGGTTATAGTTTAGACAGAGGTGCAGTGGGTGCACAATGCATAGAATGCACAGAGAACCGAAGACCTTTTGGCCCACTGTGCGCAGAATGCACAGAGAACAGAAGTGGTGTGGGCGCACAATGCTCTGAATGCATGTATGTGGGCCAAAATACCCACACACATTCTAATACGCGTTGGGGAGGGGGGGGGTATTTTAAGTGGACTTATCCTCTTCCAGCTTCAAACTTAGGTCTTTGCAGGTAAGGTTAGGCCGGTTATGATCCCTACAAGGAAAATGGGTCAAAAATAAGTGCTCAAACAACCCAAATAGGGAGGAAATTGATACCTTATCCCTAGTATGGTCGCCAATCTGTTGTGTCCTTTTCATCACTTGAATGAGAAAAATAAGGGCACTTTCAAGTCTAGTTGGGCCTAATTGACAGGACAGAGGTGAGTGTATGAATCAAACAATTCAATCACATGAAATAAACAAACAACTAAGCTAGAAACAACTAAAGAAATAAAACTAAAATGCATGAGGAAATTAGAACCAAAAATCAATCAAACAAATGACCAATAATCATGCCATCAATGGATAACTATATTAGTGGGCAAACACCGTAGAGAAAGGAGAACTTTTGGATCCCCTCTTCCTCCTTGTCAGGGCTCTTGAGTCCCCTATGTGAGAGCTCTTCTTACAATGATAAACTAGAAAGTAAATGGTGAAGAAATCCAAGCTTATTTCCTCAAGAGGTGAGGTGAATAGCTTATCGAGATGTTGCTAGTATGCTCCAAGAAGAAAATAGGTTTCTTGAAGGAGAATAAAGGTAGCATAACAATACAATGAGATTATTAAATTCTCAGTGCACCCATGGCCTCCTTTTATAGCATGTATTTGAGGTAGTATCCAACCGGTCTTTAGTGTGAACAAGGGATCCTTTAGGAAACCCTTGGGTCTTTGACCAGCCCCCCATTCGGATTCAGCTCGGATTTGAGGGTCAAATCAAGTTGGGAGTTGGTCTAGAAGTGGGTGAGGGGCCGACAAGAACCATAAATGCATCGCTCACAGGTGTGCGCATCTTTTCTCGTACGCAGTCGTGCATTGTGCACTCTACGGGCTTCTTTGGCCCACGCACTATGCGTGTGCTTCCTTTAATGTTTTAGCGCATGTCAATTTTTGACCAATTTGTATAGTTTTTGCCTCTTGGAAATGTTTTTTGGTGCTGCAGGTGAACTAATAGGTGTTTGGAGATGTTGTATTCCTATAACCGTTTGCATGCGATGTCGTAGATGAAATTTCATTGATAACAATGTTGACTACCATGTAATAATTGGGTTTCTAGTTGTAAGAATTAATGGAGCAAAAAGTAGGAGCTACTCTTTCTCCTTAGGAAGTGGGACCACATTGAAATCCTCCTTCAAAATAGCATTGGAATACATAAGGAGAATGTCAATTTTGTGTTCATGGTCGAAATTGGAGTTCAGCTCTATGAAGAGATTATGATATTCATCATGTGTTTCCATGGAGTGTTGTTCAATCACTCATCTGTTAGGGTGGGTAAGGAGAATGTGTGATTCCTACAATTTTTCTACTCAATGCTACAAAAGGAGTAACTCTATATGAACTACTTTAGGGTTTGGAAATTCTTCAACTTAAAGTAACCAATTGTTTGATATGCTCTTCATAGCTGAGATAATATTCAAGGAAGCCTTTATGAGGAATTGCTTCCACATAATTAGATCCATAAACTTAGGTATTCCTTGTTATATCCCTAAAATACCCTACTCATGCATACATGGCATTGACCTTCCTACCTGCATAATTTGCCAAATCATTGATGAGGAACTCTATTTAAAAAATCAATTTTTAGAGCATGTATGTGCCATGTTGCATTACTGCTCACGTACATACGTTTGCTTCATACTATATAGCCCGCGTACATACACTAGTTGCACACTAAACAACCCGCGTATACCTCCAAAAGTTGCAAAAATTAAAAATTTGGTGGAATTTGGTGGAATTTACAGGCTATTGGAGGTTTCCCAACCAATTCACTTGCTATAGCACATCCCCCAACCAAATAACTATCCTTTTGTCATATAAAAGGAGGTCTTGGAGTCTCATTCCACAATCAAGCATTAGAATGGTGAAACTCTTCCCAAATTCCCTTTCCTTCCTTGCCCAAGCATTTGCAGCCTTTTGTGAGTTATTGCCTCAACATTCCCTCTTTAGCCCCTTTTCTCCCATACAATCCATTCCCTTCCCTTTGAGTTGATCAATAGATTCTGAGAAGAGGATTATTGAAGGTGCACTTGGAGCATTGTTAAGAGGAGCTTGGACCAGGTTCGTGGAGCGTCGGCCTGCAAAGGTTGTAAGCTTCAATCTTTAATTAATGAATAAAAGAATCCCTTTTCCCTATCTTAAATGATGGTTTTTATATATTTTCTTTGAAATATACTTAACAATCTATATCTAACCTTAATTTATGAATAAAAATAGCATGCTTGTAGCCTTGTTTGCCTAGTTGTGGATGCAAGTCATATTTAGGAGGATACTTGCAGCCTTGGGAGCTACAGAGCTTGAGGAGATCAACACCAAACGTTGGATAAAAGGTACGGTTTCCGAATGACTCTTTCATTGTTTTTTGTTCATCTGTTTTGGAATGTTTGGGGTAGTGTAGAAATTAGATTGACTTGTAGGGAGTCATTTGCTCTGTCTATACTTTAAACCTCGGTATAGTTATAGGGGGATTTTCCCGCTAGCAAAATTGGCAACTCCACTGGGGAGTCTCTCTAGGGTTTTAGACGGAGTTTTTTGGGTTTTTAATTGGTTTCTTGATTTCCTATTGAGTTTCAGTCAAGTTCACTGAGTCTTTTAAGGGTTCCTGGTCACCTGCAAGATTCATACCATTTTTCCCTGCCCTTTCAGTTAGCCTAGTCTTTTTATTTTTGAAAAGTCTCAGAGGTGTACGCGCCCTATTTTGGGTAAGCCTGCGTACATACGCGCTCTACACAGTAAAAAACCCATGTACATATGCATGCTACTGGTGCAAAAACTTATGTCTTTGTGTCTTAAAAGTTTTTTTAACAAAGAGAGGTCTATCTCTTTCCTCATAGAAGTTTGGACTTCTCAAGACTTTCTTGAACTTGTCAGAGTCTCTATCTTTGGCCATAGCTTAGGTTAAATTTTTGTTTAAATTGTTCCTTAGTTTTCTTTTATTATCCCTAAAGGTTTAGAGTAAACTGTCAAGTTTTAGATCCCCCTTTTGGTTTCTTGTTTGAATACATGTGTTCACACAGTTGGCTTAGGGTCTTTATCAATCTTAATTTCAGGTTTCTCTTTGTTCATGTTTCTTTCTTTTAAAAACGAAAAAAAAAAGTTTTACTTTAGTTTTTCTTGTTTAAGTAATTCGAAAAAATCAAAAAGAATTTATTTTCTTGCATTTAGTTTGGTAAAGTAGCCTAGGTTGTTTGTTTGCAAAAGAAAAGAGTTTTTGTTTCAAAGTTCGTTTTTGCTTTCCTAAAATATAAGTAGTTTTCCTTACTCAAAAGAAATCACTTTTGATGAAACTTTCAATTACAAGATCTTGAAACATTGATTAGAAAAGTTGAATGTTACAAACTTTGCTTTGATTTTGAAGTATCTTTTTGCTTTCAAATGCTCTAAAGTTCTCTTCCTTATTTGTCTCTTCAAAACACCATTAATTGCACGACCACATCCTTTGCGTAAATCAAGCCTTAAAATCAACGTTTAACTTAAAATATATTAGACTTTTTGTTTGTAGAGTTCACCGGCTAGTTTAGGCTTTTAGGGCCTTGAATTAGGTGTGAAGAGGAAACTCTTCAAGGCCATTTAAAACAAACATTGGAGTCTAAAATAGGGAGTGTCTAAAGTCCAACATCGTAAGAGTTAGCCGAGACCCCCCTCTAACACAGGAGATAAACACGAGATCGTGTGAGGAAAGGTAGAGGAGATGACCCCTCCGAAGTCGGACCAAACGTAGTGGGGATGGTATATTGAGGGTCTTTCTCGAGAACAATATTGATTGCATTTACTCCACTCTCCTCCCTGCCAATCCAAGAGAGCCCCCAAAATCAATGAATATCTCCCGTCGAATGATCCCCTCCTTCCTAACCTTCTCCGCTCATATTGCCCCTTCACCGACTCCCCCTCATTTACTTCCCTACCTACCCATTTATTACCTTATCTTATCCTTTCATAGTTAATGCCCCTTATTCCTTTTATTTATTATTTTATCCTATATTTAATGTCCTATCCCTTCCCGAATACGTAAGCTTAATTTAACAATATAATTTACTAACCCCCTTATTTCTTTACTTAATTAATTAATGAGTCAATTAATAATTAATTAATCCTTGA